>PVHP010034478.1:0-19057 GCA_004024765.1 Zapus hudsonius
CGCCCGGCTTTTTCTTTTTTCTTTTTTTTTTTTCCTTAGCCTTATTCTTGATGGCTTTCCCTTCTGCAATAATGAGTCCGCTTTCTTTGTAGAGGCCCCATGTATATGGAGGATGACAAAGGCATATGTAGAGTCTGTATAGATATTTACTCTTTGGTTCTTATTTAATTTCAGGGCTCTCATCAGGGCCATCAATTCTTTTTTTTGTTTTTCGAGGTAGGGTCTCACTCTAGTCCAGGCTGACCTGGAATTCACTCTGTAGTCTCAGGCTGGCCTCAAACTCACAGTGACCCTCCTACCTCTGCCTCCTGAGTGCTGGGATTAAAGGCGTGCGCCACCACGCCCGGCTATCAGGGCCATCAATTCTGCCCATTTAGCTGACCATCCCACCCGGAGGGCTCCTGTTTCTGTGCCTCTGACTCCACCACTGCTTATCCGGCCAGGTGTTTCCCCTCTGATAAAAAAAAAATGCTTCCATCAGAGTAAAGAGTGCATTTGGGGGAAGTCAGGGGCTGAGCAGTGAGATCTGGGTGGCTTGAGTAGATTTCATCAGTGGTCTCAATTCAGTCATGATCCAGAAACACAGGCAGAAAAGACTTTGATGGGGAACAATCTGCGACTCTAAGCAATGGTGCCCTCTACTGTCCATCGGGGCAATCACCTTGACACAAGCTTCATTTGTCAGCTGCTTCTTTTGTTAGAAATGTAGCTCTGCTCTTAGGCAAGGGGACAACCCAGCTGCTACCGAGTCCAGTTGTTTAGATAGATATGTTACCAGTCATTGCCAGGGCCCAAAGCTCTGGGTCAGAACCCCTAGTACCATCTCACCCCTTTCCTGAACAAACAGATTGAATTCCCAAGTTACATTGGGAAGTCCTGAAGCAGGGGCCTCTAATAAGGCCTTCCTTTAGAGTTGAAAATGCTTCCTGTTGCCTGGACTAGAGTGAGACCCTACCTCGAAAAAAAACAAAAATAAATAAATAAAATGCTTCCTGTTGTTTAGGTCCCCATTCAAATGGTTCCTTTTCTCCCCTCTTTGTGGCTTCCTAGAGGGGTTTGACTACCAGTGAATAGTTAGGTATCCAAATGCAACAGAAGCCATCTGCCCCTAAGAATTCCCTGACTTACCTGTGGTTTCTTGGGACAGGAAGAAACCAGATTGTCCTTTTTCCCTCAGGTCCCAGGGTCCTATGTTCCCTTGATATCTGAAATCCTAGATATGTTTAAGGGTCTTCTTTTTTAAAAAAATAACCTACAAGTTGTTCCTTTTTTATCTTTTCATTTTCAAGCAGAGAGAGAGAGAGAGAGAAAGAGAGAGAGAGAGAGAGAGAGCGCAGGAGAGAGATCACATGCACCAGGGCTACCACCTTGTGGGTCTGGCTTATGTGGGTACTGGAGAATTGAACTCGGGCCTTAGGCACTGGAGGCAAGTGCCTTAACTGCTGAGCCATCTCTCCAGCCCCTTAAGGGCCTTCTTGAGGGATACCTGGTAGCCAGATCTCTGAAGCAAGTCTAATAGTCACTGTTTCCCGGGAACAGTCCTCTAAAAGACTCACTTTCCAGAAGTAAGTCATCTACATATGGTATACAAGTGCACCAGGTCATCTGCCAAAGCCTCCCCAAATATTGTAGGGGAATTTTTGAACCCTGTGGCAACTGAGTCCAAGTCAGCTTTTCCTTCTGGCCAGTCGCAGGGTCTTCCCACTCAAAGGCAAATACGGGCTGACTTATAGATGCCAAGCATATAACAGAAGAAAGCATCTTTCAGATCTAGACATGTGAACCATTGAGTCTCTAGGGGTTGGGACCACACGGTGATGGTGATTGGCTGATGGCCTACAGGTCTTGTACATGCCTGTCATCATTGGTGCCTGGTTTCTTCACTGGTAACAGTGGAGTGTTCCAGGGGGACTGACACTTTTGGAACAACCCAGTTTCTGTAGGTGAACGTGGATACAAACTTTGGCTTCCCTGGCTGACTTTCACTGGGTGGGCTCCAGGCAACAGTTCAACCACTACTGGAATGAGATTAGTGGCCAGCCTGGATTTTTTTCCCTAGTTCAGATGCCTAGGAAATGGGTGATCCACTTTTGGAGTCAAACCAGAGCTTGTGATAGACTGACAGTAAACTCTCCATTCCTCCTCCCAGGGCATCATTACAGACATGTTCAAGGTGGGGTGTTCCCCTGGCTCTCACAAGCTGAGGTGTGCATTCCCATCAACAGAGAAGGTGATCTGGGCAACAGATCTCTGCCCAGCAAAGGAACTGGACACTCAAGGAGGAAGAGAAATTCAGGTTCTATATGATGACCTCCTATCATGCAGCTTCTGGGCTTGCAGAATGGGCAATTGGATGGCTAACATCTCTTAGACAAAGGACCCACAAGTTTAGATGCTACTGAGTGCTCAGCACCAGAGTCCACCATAGTCTACTGTTTGGCCTTCGACTTTCATTTTGACCACGGGCTTGTAGGAGCCCCATTGCCTTCAATCTAAGACAATTCCAGCCAGCCCAACTAGGGTTAAGTGAGGGGGCTCTGCCTGGCAGGAAGCCTCCTAGGCTTTGACTTGTGGTTTCTTCCTTTGTCTTGTGGGTTTTTAGAGCACTCATTCTTCCAGTCTCCTCTCTCTCTACAATATGCACGTTGATCTCTTTGTAAATGATTCCTGGGTCCTGCACCGGGTCTTGTCTGGCTCTGTGGGTGGCCCAACGAGGCTACTAGAAGGGCTTCCTTTTTAGCTGCTAGAACCCGGTTTATAAAAACTTTTTCCACTTCTAACACCTGGGTTTGTTCATTCCAGTAAGCCCATTTAGTTTCTGCATTTAGTTCCTCTGGATGTCACCTTGATCCTGACCTACGAAGGTTACGTTCACCATACGCTGGCCTCAGAATTGAAGGGTGTATATAATGCCTCACACAGTCTTTCATAAAAGACCTGCTGTTTGAGGCTGGAGAGATGGCTTAGTAGTTAAGGCGCTTGCCTGCAAAGCAGAAGGACCTGAGTTCAATTCCCCAGTACCCATGTAAAGCCAGATGTACAAGGTGTCTCATGTGTCTGGGATTTGTTTGCAGTGGCTGGAGGCCATGGCATACCAATTTTCTCTCTGCCTGCCTCTCTCTCTCACTAGTAAATAATTAAAAAGACCTGTTGTTTTAGACATGCTAGTAGGTTTCTTAGCTCCGGCCTTCAGACCTTCTATGAGGGCCTGCTCATATCTTTCCAATTTGGTCCTATCCTCAGGTGTATTTGGGTTCCAACATGCGTCTGTTTCTGGCAGGACTGCTTTAGCCCATTCTTTTGTATTTCAATTGAGCAACTGGGGCATAAGCCATAAGTCAGTTCATAGCCTCTGTTCGTGTTGAGTCAGGAAGACCTATGGGCAGCCTCCCCAGGTGGGGATGTCTGTCTGGTTTACTGATTCTGTTACATCTATCATGGCGTGGGGATTCTCAGAGTAGGAGGGAATGTGATGTTTCCAGTTATGCAAATCTGTGGTGGCAAAAGGCTGGTAAAATACAGGCCGGCTGGCCGCCCACAGCACTCCCATCCTCCATCACAAGTGGAATTGTAGTCTCCGTAAGAGGCATCTGAAAGGCTGGCTGTTGGCTCTGAGCTAACCTGAGGCAGCAGCCCATTGGTTCTGTTTCCTTTGATGGAGGAGGGGACACAGAGGGTGGTGGGCTCTCAGGTAAGGGGGGACTCTAGTCTTGATGGTAGGCTGTAAGGAGGTGGTGGCAATAAAGGCTCCCCTGGAGAATCTGTGGAAGTCTGACGTTGGGCCTGATCTTTGAGTTTAGGATGAGGTTTTGCCATAAGGACCCTGCATTGTTCCTGCCTATTAGCGCAGAACTGTATCCAGGGGCACTGAATGAAAGCTACTCATAGCTAGGAATATATATGGAAATTGGTCCAGGTGTGCCGGCTCCCTGGTTACCACCTGATATATTGCCTTAATCTTTTTTTTTTTTTTTTTCGAGGTAGGGTCTTGCTCTAGCCCAGGCTGGCCTAGAACCCACGACGATCCTCCTACCTCTGCCTCTAGAGTGCTGGGATTAAAGGCGTGCGCCACCACGCCCGGCTCTACTGCCTTAATCTTAATCACATCTAAAGTTCCTTCCAGGGGCCATTCAGCACCGAGCTTGATGGCGGCACAGGAGTCAGCCTAATCTGTTGGCACAGGGCACATGGGAGTTTCCCAGCCAATGCACCAAGATGATACAAGAAGTTGGAATTCACAGAACTGGCACCAGAGGCTCTGTGGAGGAGCAGTTTATTTTCATACCAGCATGGACCCCAGGGAATCTTTTCCAAAGCTAGGGCCGTTTCCTATTAGTTTAATGTTTATATACTTATCTTTAGGCTACTTTCTTTTTTAAAAAAATATTTTATTTATTTATTTGAGAGAGAGAGAGAGAGAGGCAGACAGAGAGAGGCAGAGAGAATGGGCACGACAGGGCCTCCAGCCACTGCAAATGAACTCCAGACACATGCGCCTTCTTGTGTGTCTGGCTTTACATGGGCACTGGGGAATCAAACTCAGGTCCTTCTGCATTGCAGGCAAACACCTTAACAGCTAAGCCATCTCTTCAGCCTTAGGCTACTTTCTATATTAGTCTTAGAGCTCAGCACCCTGGCCTAGTGCCAGAGACCCTGTGTTAGAAATAAGTTTTACAAAAAGCAGGGAAGGAAAACAGAAATATGCTTAGTTTTCAGACAAAGGTCTGTCATTATGGCTAGAGATTTTTTTTTAAAAAAAGAGACACAATGTTTTACAGTACAAATCAAGAGCTGCAAATATAAATCATTGGAAGCAAAAACTGTAGTGTCAGCATAAAAGACATGGAAAATTACTTAACTTTGGGGTAGGTTTCTAAGTCTCCTACTTCACTTCAGCACTACTGGCAGGAAGTAAATAGAAGGAAGTTTGACTTGAAACACTCCCAAATGAAAACAAACCTTGCTTTGAGCTGTTCAAAGGCTTTTTCTTGAGAAGCAGACACTGTTGCTGTTTTTATTTCCATGAGTCTGTGAATGACTATGTTTTTTCTTGCTGTTGGCTTGTAGTTTAATCCCACTGGGATCAGACAGAGTACAGGGAATTATTATTTAAGATTTGCTTTATGTCCTAACATATGGTCAATTTTAGAGAATGTTCCATGTGCTGCTGAAAAGAATGTGTTTTCTGTAGCATTTGGATAAAATGTTCTGTAGATGTCTGTTAGGTCTGTTTGTTCTATAGTGGTATTATTCCAGATTTTTTTTTTTTTGCTGGGATGACCTGTCGATTGGTGAAAGTGGGGTGTTGAAGTCTCCCACTACATTTGTGCTGTTATCTGTGACCTCAATTCTAATAGTTTTTGTCTAATGAAATTGGGAACACCCATGTTTGGTGCATATATTCAGAATAGTAATGTCTTTGTGTTGAATAGTTCCTTTAATCAAAATGTAATAACCTTATCCTTCTTAATTACTGTTTAAGTCTATCTTGTCTGACATTAGGATAGCAACACCTGCTTCTTAGGCCCATTTGCTAAAAATACTGTTTATCCATCTTTTCACCCTAAGGAGGTGACTATTTTTTATGGAGAGGTGTGTTTTTTTTGAGACAACAAACAGAAAGATCCTGCCTTTTAATCCAGTCTGTTGAGTCTGTGTCTTATTGTTGGAGTGGTGAAGCAATTGTTATTATTGAAAGGTGTGTATTCTTGCCATTTCTTTTTTTTTTTAATTTATTTTATTTTTTTAAATTTTTTTTTGCCATTTCTTGTTTTTGTAGTTTTTCCTTTACTCTCTTGTATTCCCTATTATTCAAATATGAATTTTTCCTATTTTCTCATGTTTTTCTTTCTCTTCAGTCTGAAGGATACCTTTAAGTATTTTGTGTAGAGCTGGCTTTGTAGATATAAATTCCTTTAGCCTGCCTTTGTTGTGGAAAGTCCTTATTTTTCTTTCAATTCTGATGGATAGCTTTGCTGATACAGTAATTTTGGCTGACAGTTGTTATCTTTCAGGACCTGAAACACATGCCAAGCCCTTCTTGCTTTTAAGGTTTGAGTAATCCGCTGTTATTCTGATGTCTGTTTGGTGTTCTGAATGTTTGCTATATCTGCATTGGCACCACTTTCCCTGTGTGTGGGGAAATTCTCTTCTCTGAGATTGTTGAAAATATCTACTATGCTCTAAGGGTGAGATTCTTCTCCTCCCTCTATTTAAGTTTGATCTCATGTCTTGAAATTCCCATTCATACTTTTCTATTTGTCCTTCTTTGTTGGACAATTCCAGTTCTGCCACTTTGTCTTCCAGTTTAGAAATTCTGTCCTCTCCTTGATCCATTCTATTGGTGAGACTTTCTACAGAATTTTGTATTTGACTCACTGTGTTTTTGTTTTCTTTTTCTTTTTTTTTGGTGTTTTTCATTTCTAGCAATTCTGGTTAGAATTTATTATTTGTTTCCTCACTCATATCTTGTATCAACCTCCTTATTCCTTTAAGTTGGGTTTCCTGTGTTCTTCTAGAATTTGCTTTGATTCCTTTGATTTCCTTGAACATAGTTAAATCATTCTTTTGAATTGGTTTTTTTTTTTTTTTTTTTGGTTTTTCGAGGTAGGGTCTCCCTCTAGTCCAGGCTGACCTGGAATTCACTATGTAGTCTATGCTGGGATTAAAGGTGTGCTCCACCACACCCGGCTTATTCTTTTGAATTCTTTGTCAAGCATTTTATCTGTCAAGTCTCACCGAAGGTCATTTCTGATAGATTTATAGTTTTTGATGGAATTGTATTATCTTGAATTTTTATGTTTCTTGTGTTATAGAGATTTTTGATGTTAAATTAATTCAATGCTTGGGTTTCCTAATTGTTAGCTGTATTCTTTGATGTGTGGATCGGCAGTTATATATCTTCAAGGTGGGAGCCTAATAGGCTCTTATATTACTCCCAGAGTGACCACAGAAATGATCCAATGAGTTGTAGTAGCCTAAGGACCTGGGTTTGATTCCTCAGTAACTATGTAAAGCCAGATGCACAAAGCGGCACATGCACATGGAATTCACTTGCAGTGGCTGAAGGCCCTGAGACATCCATTCTGTTTCTCTTCGATCTGCTTGCAAATAAACAAATAAATCAGTGCCAGGGATACCCTCCAGTGAGTTTTTGGCCAGGGAGGTTCCTAAGGCCCTCAAAACATTACAGACCATTGTCATGGCTATTGAATGCCCACCAGAATTGAGATGGTAAGACCCTATTTCTGAAGACCACATATACTTGAGCTGCAGGTCACTGAGAAATCAACCTGGAGCTGAGCTGGAAACCTCCCTGTTAAACAGATGAGAGAAAGCTGGAAACAGCTTTGGTTGCATGTAGCCCTATGGGAGAGAGAAGTCATCAATGGTGGTGAACAGCAGTGGACCTTGCAAGCCTTAAGACTGGCCAGCCAGGCCAAATGTGCCAACTGGTGCAACAGTGGCAGCCTATTGTGGGGGAAACCAACTGTTTTTTAACTGGACTGGAGGCCAGCTCCACAGGAGGGAATACATGCCTGGTACTGAAGACCTAGTCAAAAGCTGATGGTGGGGGAGGTCATGAGTCCTAGGGGAGCTGTTGTCTGGCTTAATGCATATAATATGCTCATCGAACTGCCTTATAAATACCTTTTTAAAAAATGAGCATACCCATATAATAATGCTACTCCTCCCACCAAAAAAAATTTTTTTAAAGCCGGGCATGGTGGTGCATGCCTTTAATCCCAGCACTTGGGAGGCAGAGGTAGGAGGATCACCATGAGTTCAAGGCCACCCTGAGACTACATAGTGAATTCCAGGTCAGCCTGGGCTATAGTGAGACCCTACCTCAAAAAACAAAAACAAAAACAAACAAAAAAAAAATGCATGCTACTCTCACTTTTGGCTAAGGAAGTTTTTTTGTTGCTTTTTTTTGTGTTTTTTGTTTTTAAGGTGTCAGTGACCACTTGGATAAAACAAAAGACACCACAGTACTAAGAAGAAATGACAGTGGAGTGTTCAATACTGGGACATCTCTATCACACTTCCTGAGGCTCAGGGTGTATTGCAGAAGAAGTGGCGGAAAGATTATAAGAGCCAAAGGAAGGGTAGGACTGCTTATGACACAAACTTCCAGACACAAAATGATATTTATGACTTTGCAGTGCCTGAAAATACCTACATATAATGGGAGGAAAAGATGATGACACCGAAACCAAACAGACTATTTGAGAGGGGGGAGAAAAATATGAGGGAGAATGGAAAGGGAATCATAATGGCTTATGAAAGCTATTAATAAAGTTAAAGAAAGAATCAGGAGCTCTAGAGGTGGCTCAGCAGTTAAGGTGCTTGCCTCCAGAGCCCGAGGACCCACGTAAGCCAGGTGCAAGAGTGGTGGTATAGAGTGCATCTAGGGTCCTTGCAGCAGCTAGAGGCCCTGGCGTGCCCATTCTCTCTCTCTCTCTCTCTCTCTCTCTCTGCTTAAAAATAATAAATAAAACATTAAAAAGACCACATATGTCCTGTCCTACACTGGTGGACCATGTGTGCTCACAGGGGTTAAATGCACACACACTGGACTAACACAAAAGAATATTCTAGAACTCACACCGCTGGTGCCTAGTTTACAAATGGTGTAACTGTAAATTGGCTCCATGTCCCAAGGAAACTCTCCAGTGAGGCAGCATCTCTTGTCCTAGGTCTTCTCCAGCCTAGCGACACCTTCTCAGTCAGGCAGTCTGCTTTGCCCCTTTCTGTCCCATTCCCACACCAGATGAAAGCTTACCATTTTAATCCAAGGAAGGCTGTCTCAAGTAAGCTAGAGCACTGGTCCTGCAGGCTGGGGTGGTAGCTGGCAGCTGGAAGCACGTGTTCCTAAGGAAGGAGGGCAGTCAAATCATCTCCAGAGGCAGCAGGCCTGAGACAGTCTTTCTTGGTCTGTCATGTTGAGCAGGAGAGACGGTTCATCCTGTGTCTAAGGGACACTAGGGTTGGGCTGCTGCACCACATGTTACTTCAGAGTGGCAAGTATAGTCCTGTGAAGAGAATCCACTAACCTGTACTGTAGTCTGAAACATCTTTAGATTACAGGGATGAATGGAAGTCTATGTGCAATACAGAACTCTTAACAAAGTAGACTCAATGATATGTGAGAAAGAACTGTGGAGGGAGCTTCAGTGTGGCTCAGTAAAGCAGGGATGTATTTTAGAAAAAGAGGCAAGCTGCTCATGTACAAAAACCTCTTCGAGTCCTTTATTAACATTTGGAGATGTGTGGTACATACGATTAACAGCCTCACACCAGCTACGGAAGTATGGATACCAAGAATGTACTTCAGAACAGAGTCTCAGCAACTTAGTGTTGCCTGCTCTGAACCTGCACAATCCGGTTCCGACACACAAAGGATAGACAATGTAACAACTTCACTTGGAAATTAAAAAAAAAAAAAAAGACAGTAACTAATCATTGGAACCCTTTAGTGTGAGGTGTGGCAGCTCTTATGGGGCCGTGGCACTACTGGAAAAGGCCAACTCAGGCATTTGAAGGTCAAATAGAAGAACTGACTGGAGTTGAGAAGAGGTTTTATTTTCAGTGTAGAGCGATAACAGATGGTCCAAATGGTATTTTAAGTCCAGGCTCAGCATGGGTCCTGCAGGAATCCAAACAGTCTTAAGCTGGTGACTGAAACCCCAGCCAGACACCTGTGTCACTGTACATCAGGAGTCACACAGGGCAGGTGTCACAAGGCTGTGCCTACAAGAAAGAATGGGACTCACTGTGTCACCTCAGCTCTTATTCTTCTGTCCTGCTGGATGCTGGGGTCCCTCTTTCTCATGTGAAAAAGGAAGATTTCCTTTAGTTCATTGTTCCATTTTGGAAATAGCCAAGCCCCTCCCTCCCCCCCGCACCATCATTCTTCATAAATTCTGTTTTAGTTCTGATTCTTCTGGATCTAGACTTTTTCCTTTCGCTTCAATTTTGACACTTTCTTGACAGTCCCGTTCTTGTTGAGAAGCTTCAAGACCCGATCTTTATGATCTAAGACCTTTAGCATGGAGTCTCTGGCCTCACTGATTTGGTCCATCACCAGTTTACACCTCTGCATGTTTCCCTGGAAAAGAAGACAGTACAGTGTCACCTGAGGGTCAAGGGGTGGCCTGACTTTTAGATAAGTAAACCCTCAGGACAGACATTCCACACAGATAATGCCTTGGTGTCTCAGGAATGTAGGATGAGGTCAATGCTTAGTTTTTATTAAAGACATTGGTGGATAAGAAATGGAAGGCAGGAAGACAGATGCTAGAGCCAACCAGTAAGTGAGGAGGAGAGCGAGGCTCATTCAAACCTGTATCAGCTCGTTGATTCGGTGCAGATCATCATCAGTTGCTGCTTTTTTCTTTGGGATAATCCCTTCCTGTAAGTTGGTAAGTCTTTCATAAACATCATGCTCTAGATTTGTCTGCAACACACAAGGAGGACACATTATCTTGGAGATTTTGATTTTGTTTTTTTGAGGCAGGATCTCACTCTAGCCCAGGCTGATCTGGAACTCACTTTGTAGTTGTAGGCTGGCTCCAAAGTCAAAGTGAGAGCCCCTACCTCTGCCTCTCAAGTGATGGAATTGAAGGCATGTGCCACCACACATGGCCTGGAGGTACTTTTTCTATGGTCATCTCAAGTGAAAGAACCTACCTTCAAATAACTTTGCAAATAGTTCTAAGAAGCATTTGGGTGAAAAAGTCTTTTCTCCTAAAGACTAAGGTACAAGGTGAATTAACAGTAAAGGAGATAGATCCACAATGATTCACACTGCAATCTGCCATACATAGTTCTGGGTCCATCTTCAAGGACAATGTTTAAATCCTACACTGAATTCACAATTCCTCTGAAAAAACAACTCTGCAATTTCACAGACATATATATGGTTTTCCTGCTAATTTAAACCTAGTCACAGAAGTTTAGCCCAGGCTGGCCTATCTCACTATGTAGCTTATACCCTTTAATTTCTAATCCTCCTGCCTCTGCCTTTTGGGTGCTGGGATTACAGACGTGTACCTGCAGTGGTCAGGATCCAACTCAGGGCATCATGCATTCTAGGCAAATACTCATCCAACTGAGCTATAGTCCCAGCCTTGGCTCTTTTTTTTTTTTTCCCTTTGCAATAAGACCTTGATATGCAACCCAGGCTAGCCTCTTAACACACAAATCCTTTTGCCTCAGCCTACTATGTACTATAACAGTCATATTGCCACCATACATTGCTATATTTTTCATTTTTGTTTTTTCAAGGTAGGGTCTCACTCTAGTCTAGGCTGACCTGGAACTCACTGAGATCCTTCCACCTCTGCCTCCCAAGTGCTGGGATTTAAGGCATGTGCCACCAGCTGTGGAACAATGGTCTTGAGATTACCATTAGTCCAAAGATGGGAAAATTTCATTATACTGCTGTCTGATGGCCTTCTCTTCACTCAGTTGTTAAGACAGATTCTTTGCCCCAGTGTCATAGGAATGTTTAATCATATAAGATCCAACAATGGACAGAGGAGATAAATTGTAGTTTATACTCACACACATATACTCATGCCTGGGGAAGGACATGGTGCATAGTCCAGGGCCAAACAGAGGTTGTTCTTAAGAACAGAATGAACACATAGAGGCTGTGGGAGGCAGGCTTTATAGGGCCAAGAGGAGTTCTCCTTGCTCCCTAAAGCAGGATGTGATCAGTCTGAGTACTACTGTAAGCTGGTAAGTCATAAAAGCTTACTACCCAGTGAAAAGCAGAAAATGTACATATGGCTCAAGAACTTCCTCTTCTTGAGCAAAATGGGGAGAAAGGACTTATGGAAAGTCAATTTAAGGCTCTCTCTGTTTCAAATTCATGACAGCACATACTATTAAATTTTTACTTTAGAATTTACACCATTGATATTCCATAGATTTTGGATCTGAGTATTAGAACTGAAATTTAGATTATAATCATATATAATTGATGTAGTGGTTATAACAGCCATGCACCAAAATCCTAGCAGCATCTATGTAACTAGACAATGTTCCGCACATCACCCAAAGTAGGTTCTCACTCTAGCCCAGGCTGGCCTCAAACTCACAGTGATTCTCTTACCTCTGCCTCCCAAGTGCTATGATTAAAGATAATCGCCACCACACCTGGCTAGACAATGTTTTAATACTCCTCAAACCCAGAGGTGTGTACACACTGGGCAAGTAAGTGCTCTGCCAGAATCTCTCTAGCATGCTGTCACTGTGACACAGCTCCAACACAGGTGCACTTACCAGCTGTAGTAACTGGGCAGCACAGAGGTGGACTTTCCAGCCTTGAGCACGACAGGAAACACCTTTCTGGTTGGCTATTTCCTGTAACATAGCTTTCTTCTCCTCTGGAACCACATGCAAAAAAAGAAATATATTTCATTTGCTATAAAAGCTAAATAATTTTTGTTCAAGTAGCTAAAGTATCAGTATTCTTTCAAAATTCCTTTCCTTAAATAGCTTAAATAAACCCTCTACATTTGAGACATAAGGAATGAGGTCAAGAGAATGAACAAAACCTTTCTATAGTTTTTTCCGTTATAGAAGAAAGACTTGTAGACATATTCTGTCAATCTGGTGAGTTGAAAAGAGAGCAAACTAATAATCTAAGCTCTCAGAAGAGGGGCCATGGGTGGATGAGCAATAAGAGAAGGATACCAGAAGTTCTTCCCTGGCCTCCACATCCACACATCACACACGTCACACACATATACATACATATGTACACACAACAAAAATGAAGAAGAGGGGACATAGTCTTCACTGAAACTGAGTTTTGTTCCCTGCCTGCTGCCTATGTGTACCTGAACACCTGGGCCAACTTCTGATTATTAGCCATTTTCATTATTGAAAATGAAATTGAAAGAGTTTGAGCTCTTTATTTTTTATTATTTTTTATGTTTTTTATGTTTGAGTTTATTGAAATGTTACTCTCTGGTTCAATGACACCACAAAATACTTACTCCAGGCTTACTCTAGATCATTCCAAGTTTAACAAAATATCTTTTGGAAACAAAGGGTGCACATACATGTAAACATTCTATGAACGATATGGACTATGTTAAATAGCAGTGCATTATTCACAGCTCTCCCACCAGTATTCAGGAAACTGAAGAAGTTAACCTATTATACATTTGGGGAGTTTTTAACACATGGACTTTACTAAACCCAGGCTTTCTCTTTTCATTTATCTAATAGACTGTGATTTCAATAAACATGGGTTTCTGGCACAAAGAATATATATGCTATTTTGCTTTGTTCTTTTCAAGGTAGGGTCTCGCTCTAGCCCCGGCTAACCTGGAATACTCTATGTAGTCTCAGGCTGGCCTCAAACTCATGGCGATTCTCCTACCTCTGCCTCCCAAGTGCTGGGATTAAAGATATGCACCACCATGCTCAGCTCAAAGAATAATTTTCCAAAAAAAAAAAAAAATTTTTTTTTTTGAGATAGGATCTCATTCCAGGTTGACCTGAAACTCACTCTGTAGTCACATGCTGGCTTCAAACTCAGCAATCCTCCTACCTCTGCCTCCCAAGAGCTGGGATTAAAAGCAGGTATCACCATAGCTGCCCTAATTTTCCAAATTTTATATTCAGTTGGATAGTCCATGTTTTTGCTGGAAACTGCTTTTTCATTGTGATTATAATATAGCGTGAGTGTTATATCCTTTCATTCATTAATACTGTATGTTTCTGAGAAAACTAACCTTTGACCCGGACGTCACTGTACCTCTGAAAATGGTGGTAAGCAGCTTTCCAGGGATTCCGATAGTGACGGAGTAAAGTGATGGGAGGTCTTGGACGAACTGGGACATACCTCACACCTTCCTCATCTAGTCACAAGAGAAGAAAAGACATTAAGTAGCTTATATATTCCCAACAATCCTCAAAGTTCAACTGCAGCAAATGACACAGACTAGGCAAAGACACCCTAGGCCAGGGTCGGGAGACAGCCTGAGCGGCCATTACCAATGTACTCTTTGGGAGGAGACTTGCGCTTCTCCGCTTTCACCAAGAGACTCTTGGCGGTGGATTTCTCATCATCAGTGCTGTTTGTCTCCATCATGTCACCTTCTTCTGTGGAGATCACGTGTTGCTGCTTTCGAGGCTTTTTCCTTGGGGAGGCACCAGGTGGTAGGTCACTTGTAGGCATGGACAAGTTGTTCGCCAGCAATGCAAGAGATGGAGACACAGTGTTGGTAGCGAGAGGAGGAACTGCTGTCAGAGATGGAGCACACATATCTATGAGAACCCAAACACAATGGAAAGCTTCACTTGACTCCCAGCAGCAACGGCAACTACAAAGACAGTAACAGATGACTAACATCTATGGAAACTCCCTACAGTCTTGACCCCATGTCCAGTATGAAGCTGTGAACTGAGTCCTAATGTCCAAATCTTCATTTTCCTTATATTTTATACTGTCACAATGCCAGTCAGAAAACAAAACAAAACAACCCACATTTCTTAGCCTCTGCTACAGGTGTATCAGCTAGGTAGAAACAGAAGAGTTTGGGAGCACTTTTAGGAAGCTTCCTTGAAAGACATAAACTTGTCCCAGCACTTGGCAGGCAGAGGTAGGAGGATCACTGTGCCTTCAAGGCCAGCCTTATCTCGAAACAAACAAACAAACAAACAAACACCTGAACTCCCATTTCTGTCTTCTTCCTATGCTCAGAGCATGAAGATCAAATCCCAGAGGTTATGGAGTCAAAACTACCCCTAGACTGTCCTCCTCAGAGGTTGCTGCAGAGCATCAAGATAAAACCTTACATGTTTAAGCCATTATCTTTCTAGCCTTTAAGCATAAATTCTAAGCAGGTAACCTGCTCATAATCTTAAAAGTAATCTAGGGGAGGATGGGCAGCCAGAAGTGACAGCTGCCTCCCTACCCGGATCTGAAATCATGCAAGTCCAGGAGAGGCAAGCAACAGGGCGGGACAAGGAGAAACCAGAGCCCATTCTGCTGGCCAAAGTGAACTGTGAGGTGGTTGGATGTGCTGGGATCAAAGGTGTATACAACTATGCCAGGCTAATCTAGATATTTAAAAATATGTATCTTATTTATTTGAGAGAGACAAAGAAAAAGAGAGAGAGGGCTGGGCGTGGTGGCTCACGCCGTTAATCCCAGCATTTGGGTGGCAGAGGATCACGGTGAGTTCAAGGCCACTCTGAGACTACATAGTGAATTCCAGGTCAGCCTGGGCTAGAGTGAGACCCTACCTCAAAAAAACAAAACAAAACAAAAAAAAAAAAAAACAAAACAAAAAAAAGAGTGAGTGAGTATGTGAGTATGGGCACACCTAGGCCTCCTGCCATTGCAACTGAATGTCAGATGCATGTGCTACTTTTTTTTTTTGAGGTAGGGTCATATCCTAGTCCAGGCTGACCTGGAATTCACTAAGTATTCTCAGCCTGACCTCAAACTCATGGTGATCCTCCTACCTTTGCCTCTCAAATGCTGGGATTAGAGGTGTATACCATCACACCTGGCTGACAATATTTTCGTAATAAACGCAAGGAGTTATATTGAAGGATACAAGCTGGGAAATTAATCTTTTCAAAATGTTAGCCAGATGGTGGTGTAATCTAAAATCTATGTGTCTATGGCCTGGGACTACAGAGTGAGTTCCAGGACAGCCTGAGCTACAGTGAGACCCTATCTCAAAATAAATAAAACTTTTTTTTTTTTATTTTTTGGTTTTTCGAGGTAGGGTCTTTCTCTAGTCCAAACTGACCTGGAATTTTCTATGTAGTCTCAGGGTGGCCTTGAACTCACAGCAATCCTCCTTCCTCTGCTTCCCAAGTGCTGGGATTAAAGGCGTGTGCCACCACGGCTTAAACAAAACATTTTAGCCAGAGATTACACCTATAATCCACATACTGTAAGAGTCTGAGGCAGGAGGATCACAATGTTAGCTTGAGCTACACTGAAACTGGGCGCCAGGGAGCCGGGCTTCTGGCTGGTAGTCACACAAATGTTTGAACCCTTAAGAAGTAGGAAAAGGGGAAGAAGTAGCATTCTGTGAATGAACTTACCAGAAACTGGCCTCATGATGTCCATTGGTTCTACTTCTTCTTTCACTTTGATCTCAGGAACAGGAGGCCCCAGAACAGTGGAAAGACTGCCGCCCACACTGGCTGAAGGCGGCGGTGCAGCTGCGATGGTAGTGATGGGTGGAGTGATGGGGACTGCTCCAGGAATGGTTGAAAGGGCAACGGCTGGTTGGGAGGGGGGACTGGCTGCGGCAATCAAGGTTGGAATGGTTGGTGGGGGCTGCTGGGCAGTGGGTGGTACCGCAATGGTAGGCTGCTCGTTATTCTGATTGGATACGGTCTCCATGGACATAGTGACTGGAGTGGCCATCGACACGTGGATCTCAGATTTAGGTTTGGCACTGAAACACAAAAGCACATGCAGCAAAGATGAGAGAGCTATCTCCTACATCATCTCAGGGGAGGGTACATAATTCCTTCTGTAAAGCATACAACACATGCTCTTCAATTCTAGGCGTATATGTGTATATGCACATGCACACATGTATATAAGTAAGTACTCATGCATGTATGCATGTGTGTAGCCCAGAGGCTGAAATCCAGGACCTCCAGTATGCTGAGCACATCTCTACCACTGAGCTACACACATCCCAGAAATCAGGTGTTTTTTTTTTTTATTGTTGTTTTGTTTGTTTTTAATTTCTTTGAGAGAGCAAGAGAGTGAGTATAGCCACACTGCAAACAAACTCCAGATGCAGGGGCCACTTTGTATATCTGTTTTTATGTGAGTACTGAGGAATCAAACCTGGGTTGTCAGACTTCACAAGCAAGCACCTTTAACTACTGAGCCATCTCTCCAGCCCCAGAATCCAGGTTTTTAATAAAGAATCCTGTGTATAGGGCTGGGGATGTATTTCAGTGCTAAAGTGCTTGAGCCTAGCATGGTCAAAGCCCTCGGTTCAACCCTCAACACCAAAAAGAAACAATGATGTATGTACTCCTTAATTCTACCAAGTTTTTATATGTACTAATTCAATTTTTGTTTTGTTTTATTGAGATAGTATCTCATTATGTAGCTCGGGCTGGCCTAGAAATTGTGGCAGCCCTCCTGGCTTTAGCCTCATGAGCTTTAGGGTTATAGGCATGATCTATCTACCAAACCTTACTGTGAGCCAGTTTTACAACTCTCCCTTCTTGTTACTAGGCTGGTCTTGCTTGATGTTCCTTTTATCCTAATATGTAGGCAGTCTTCACTTAATATTACATGAAATCACTGTGTGTGACTTTCATGTGTCTAAGTCTACTTATAATATATCTGTCTGTGATAGTCTCTGGTTTTCAACTTAACAGGATTCAGTATCACCATAGAACTACTATCTCTTGGTATATCTGTTAGGGATTTTCTAGATTAGGACACTCAGTGGGTATCCATTCCATGTGCTGGGATGCTGGACTGAACATCCTCAATCATCTCTACTTTCTCCTGCTGATATGCAGATGTGATCCAGCTTCCCCACTGTGATGGACTCTACCCTTGGAACTTTAAGCTTAAATAAACCCCTCTCCTTCCATAGCTGCTTATGGTTGAGGATTTTGTCCCAGACGAACAACATCAACAACACTGTTCACATCTAAGTAATCACTTAATATTAACTGTAACTACATCAAATATAGACTTTGCTGAGAAGCTCTATGGTTTCCAAGTCATTCAGTAATTAACAGGTGAGAATCACAATTGGTGACCAATCATATCCCCTCTTTACAAGTCTGGTGGTGATTGGCTACTGCACATCCCAGAAAGAGTTCAATAAGGCAGTAAAGTCTGTGTGCAGATGTGCTGTCCTGGTTTCCTAGAGATAAATACACAGGGAATTTAACAAAATAAATAAATAAAAATGGAAGACTAAAGGAGAAAACTGACCGCCAAAGATGGAAATGAAGCAAAAGCTAACGTTGAAAGTGAAAGGGGCATGAATAGATTTGGAAAGGATCCAGCAGCAAGAAAGTGAGGAGACTGAGGCTTATCTCCAGCTGTGGTATAGACTATACTAAAAGTTCAATGACTATGAAACAAAGGTAAAGTCACATAATACCATTAGTTTAAATTGTGGTAGTCATTTATCACTTTGGACTAAAGAGAATAAAAAAAATCATAATCATTCAATATGCATGATTCACAGTGCCAAAGTTAATTGTAACGCTAAATAAAAATGGTGGTTACCCGGAAAGTAAAGGCAAACCTCATACTGTGAAGCTGGCTTTATCATTTCAGAGGTCAGCATGAGCGAGTATGACTCATCAGTGAGCTGCCAGCAAAATGAAGGTGCTCCTGTGCAATCTACACCCAATGGCCAAACAGATGAATGGGCAAGCAGCTGATAAAGATGAAGTACTGCTAGAAGTGCTGCTGCAAGTCTCCCCATTAACGGAACTCCTGGAGACACGTCACAACAGGGCAATGGTAACGATGGAGCCAGCCTGAGGAGTGAGCACGTGTCACGGCTGAGGAGTCTAGTGCAGGTGACACACCAAGAAGGCAGGCACTGCTCCCATCATTCCCATATTTCTAACGTTTCGATGATACTGTTTATTTTTCTCACATCCTTACATACTGTAACAGTCTAGGAGTTTCACTCCTTTTTCTTTTTTGAGATAACATGTCACTTCAGCCCAGGCTGGCTTTGAACTCACAACAATCCTCCTACTCCTCCTCTGACTTCCCAGAGCTGGAATTAAAGGCACATGCCACTTCATCTAGCAACAAAAGGATTTTTTTTCCTCTATTTTTATTTTTGCAGTGGTGGGGGTTGAACCTAGGGCTCACACATGCTAAGTGCTCATCACTGAGCTACATCCCAGCTATTATTTTATTTTTTTAATATTTTATTTATTCATTTTCAAGCAGAGAGAGAGAGAGAGAGAGCGAGAGAGAGAGAGAGCGAGAGCGAGCGCACCAGGGCCACCACCTTGTGGGTCTGGTTTATGTGGGTCTGGTTTATGTGGGTCCTGGGGA
>PVHP010034479.1:0-19040 GCA_004024765.1 Zapus hudsonius
CACACATGTAATCCCAGAATTTAGGAGACTGAAGGAGGACTGTCACAAATGCAAGATCTACCCAGGATACAGAACAAGATCCTGTCTCAAAAAAAAAAAAAAAAAAAAAAAGGAAAAGGAAAAGAAAAGAAAATTCAGTTGATTTACTTTAAAAGCCTTTCACTATGTCATTAAATCACATTTTAATAGCATCTGTGGTACAAATGACCCAATTTTAGAAGGCCCAATACTTCTTATATTTCTAAGACAATGAAAGAAGCTGCACATCACATACCTGAGGACAGAGATCAATCTACTAGCTGGGCATGGTGGCACACACTTTTAATCCTAGCCTCAGGAGGCTGAGGGAGGAAGATTCTAATTCCAGGACACCCTCAGCTACACAGTGAGACCCACTCTCAAAAAAAAAAAAAAAACAGATTCTGGAGTTGCAACTCAAGCTGGTAGAACGCTTGTCCAATATTCTCAAAGTTCTGCATTCAATAACTAGCAGTGCATAAAACAGGCATGGTGGCACATGCCTATAAAATCCCAGCACTTGAGAGACTGAGGCAGGAGGATCCCAGCCAAAGTTACATAGCCTATTAAAAAAATTCAAGAGAGGAAGAAAGAGGGAGAGAGGGGAGGGACCAGGGGAATGGAGGGAAGAGAGATATATCAATGCATTGTTGATCATGGCTTACTGATATGAATGACACATTCATACAAGGCTCACAATATTGAACTGAAAAAATCACAAAAAACAAGCACTGGACATTCTCATGAATAAAGGCTCAAAAGCCAGACAACTCTAAGTATCTGAGTTTGGATTCCCAGACACCATGAAAAAGCCAGAAACTGAGGCATGCATGCAAACACACACACACACACACACACACACACACACACACACACACACACACACCAAATAATCATTTTTAAAAGGCTCAAAAGCAGGCAAGTGAAATCTCATTGAGATAGAAGCCAGAAGAGTGGTTACATTTGGAAAGTAAGGAAAGTGTAATAAACCCAAAGTCATAGGTAAAATGGCAGCATAAAATAGAAGATGCTCAGTTAAATTTGAATCTCAGATAAAACAATCCTTTGGTATAAACTGGTCCCTTGCAATTTTCAGGGCATGTATATTTTACCTGCTAAAAATGGCAACTCTAATGGGGAGGGTGTTTTGGTAATAACAGTAGTATGTTATTTCTTGATCATTTTATGATTGTCACTTTTACATTTTTCTATTTGTGTCACTTTTGATAATGAAAAGTGTGGGGGGGGGTGCTGGAGAAATGGCTCAGTGATTTAAGGTGCTTGCTTCCAAAGCCTGCTGGTACAGGTTCAATTCCCCAGTACCCACATAAATCCAGACACACAAAGTGGTGCATACATCTGGAGTTCATTTGCAGCAATATATTTTAAAATATATTTGTGAAATAAATTTTTACAATTTTTTTTCACTCAGGAGGCAGAGGTAGGAGGATCACCTTGAGTTTGAGGCTACTCTGAGACTACATAGTAAATTTCAGGTCAGCCTGGGCTAGACCCTACCTCGATAAACAAAACAAAACAAAAAAAGAAAAAAGAACTTTTTAAAAAATATATAGCAAAAGCCCTCAGTATAACATTTCAAGTTTTCGAATATTTCATTCAAACATTCTTTCTTCCCATCCTATTCTCCACACGTGAGAACTGTGATACCTCTGCAAGCAGCAGGCTTCAATGATCAAAAATGCTTGTTGGGCAAAAAGCTGGAGGTTTTGCTTTCATGTTGTGTATTAAAATTGCTTTTACACACTTTTTTTTAAAAGTCCTGGTATCTTTCTTTATACCCTGCTTATTGTGGACCTTTCTTATTTTTTTGTTTTGTTTTCTTTTTTGGTTTTGTAGGGTCTTGTTCTAGCTCAGGCTGACCTGGAATCCACTCTGTAGTCTTAGGCAGGCTTTAAACTCCCTGCAATCCTCTGCCTCCCGAGTGATGGGATTAAAAACCAGCGCCAGGAAGCGTGGCCCTTTCTTAATTGTGTAGTTTGCTAAATCTCACTAAAGAGCAATGCTTGGGTGGGAGAGATTGCTCAGTGGTTAAAGGTTCTTACTTGCAGAAAAAGCTTGGGAGGCCAGTCTGTAATCATCAGCCAAGACATGAAATGCACAAAAGCTGTGCTCAAAGTTGGACTGACGAACTGATGAGGGGCAGGCAAAACCTATTTTCCATGTAGAAGCTGCAAAGCAACAAACAAAAACCTTGGTACTTTAGGGCCAGCAACTTAGATCAGACAGTCTTCAGAATTCATAGTCAAATGATTAAATGTGCTGAGTGATTTGCAAAGTTAACAGAGGCTTATCAATACCCTGAATGACTCCATGTGTCTTCTGAAGACACAGCTGACAAACCCAAATTAAGGACAGTAACTCTGAGCAAACAAAAGCCTGAATAGTTTTCCTGTTTTTTAAATAAGGTGTTATTTACTGGCGAATTCTCGGGGTTGGTTTCTGGGTTTATATATATATCCTCATCTTGCCCTTCAACTTTAGGATCCTCTCTACGCAAAATGTCAAAGACTAAACTTTATGCTTACTTACCTGCTGCCTCCAACACACACAGTGCCAGATGCCTTTAATTTAATAACAGAAAGTATATTTATTTTTTTCACAAAGTGGGCTGAGGATAACAAACAGGCTTCTAGGTTGTAAACAAAGGTTGCATGAAGGAAAAAGAACTAACTTCACCATGGAGACTGTAGTTCTGTGCCTCAGTTTCCTCAATTTTCAAATGGGAATAAAAATCCAACTTCATTCAAAGTGTTTGGGGGAGCATCCAATATTAATACCATGTAGGAAACTAAAGCAGAACGCCTGGCACACACTAAACATTCAATGGCTAATGTCAACATTGCAATCACCAGCTACTTTGCACAGTCCTGCCCGCTGCCAGGACTCTTGGGTATCTAATCTAGGAGTTAGGAGGCAGGGAATATAAAGTTGGGTTTCCAGTGTATCCCAACCCTATAAAGAAGCAGCAGTCAGGCACCCTCAGGTAGGGTCTAGGGAGGAGGCACATCCAGACCTTGATTGAACCCAGCATCTGACCTCTGATGCCCTGGCAACTCACATTGCGGTTAAAGCTGTAGCCTGGCAGAAGCGGCAGGGTCATGGCGCTTAGCGTCGAGAATCTAGGGTCCAAAAGGAGAGGGGCAGGCAGACAGCAGCTTCTGCTGTGGCGTCGTTTGACCCCCTATGTTACCCGGAGACGGGAGATGACGTCATGGAGGGAGGTGGGGCTGCGACTGCCCGCCTGGGGCTCGGGAGGGGAGTGGGGGTGGGTGCGGGAGGGGGCGGGGGTGGGGGTGGGGCGGGCTGTCCCCCGCTCTCCCTCCCCTGCAGCAGCACCCCAACAATCGACCAGCTCCGGATCTCCCGGTTGATGCACACTGAGCCAGAACACGCTTCCCTGGGTTGCACGAACATCAGCTTTTATTGTGTAATTAAGACGGTCGTGATCAATGTAAAACCACGAGTAGCCAACAAGAAAACCCTCGGGCTGCAACCACAACCTTAGGTCCTTCCTCCATGTTTGAGCTAAGCATTGAAACTGTAAGGTCCAATCAGGAGCTGAGTCAGGTGACACAAACCTTTCTCCCCAGGACTGGGTGTGGGGTGACTCACAGTCTTCTGTAGTCCTGGCCAACCTGGGCTACTTCGTGAAACCCTGCCTCACACAAAAATAAAGACAAATAGCCGTGATCCTTACCATTCCATCATACACCCCAAATACCTAGACCAGAGACCTCATTCCTCTCCCCACACCCTGTTATCTCTATCCCTCCCTTGGCTATTTCTGTTGAGACCCCCATTATTTCTTGTCTGTTCTCTTCCTTAAAAAGAAAAGAAGGGGGGGGAATGATCTTGCCTCCAGAGCCTTCCTTTGTGAAATTCAAAATGCAAGTGTTTATCTTCTGCTTTCCCTGACCTTCAAGCTGTCAAATTCCTTAGCTGGGTCTAGAGCCCTTGGCAAGGGAGTGCCAACCATCATGCCCTCCAACCCCTATTCACCCCCACCTCTAGAAGCTCCAAGAAACCCCTGTCAGTTTTCGCTAGGCTTCTGGGATTTTGTAAATAACACTATATTCTAGAAACATCCTTCACCTTCCTAACTTGCAGCTGGGTAAACCCTTTTTGTCTTTTAGGACTTGCCTTAGCATGAGAGAACAGAAATGTTCCCATTTCTGGGGAATGAATATTCCTTCTGCTCCCTCCCACTCCCTCCATCAGCATTAGGCATCCATACTAATTGCTGCTTTCTTCCTCCTACATGGTAATCTTGTGTTTACTTCACTTTTCTTTAAATGCCTAAAAATTCTTCCAGGACAGGGATCAATAATATCCATCATTATTTTCTGTTTTATAAATTTTACATTTGCCTACTTTCACCACCCCTCCTTGTGTTGGGGATCAAACCCCCCTCCTTCCACTCTATCAATGAGTGCTGCTCTTTGCACCTGTGATTTTATACATGTAGATAAGACTTCATTCACCTAAAATTAAAACGCATGTGTGATTAGAACACAAATTTGTTTAGCCATCTCCTGTCATCTACTGGTGACAATTAGGTTGCTTTCAATTGTGCCCTAATTATCAAAGAGTTTTCCTTTTGTTACTTTTGTTTTGGATTTTGGTGGTGTTTGTTGTTTACGAGACAGGATCACATCATGTCGACCAACTTGGACTCACACTGGCAGCTTGCTGATCCTCCTGTCCCTGACTCTTGAGTGTTGAGACTGCAGGCATTTGTGTGCCTCCTCACCCAACTTCTCCTAAATGTTTTCACAAACACTTTCAAATACTTCTCTATTTTTTGTTTTTACTTTCTATATCGAAATGATTTCAAAGTGATAGAAAAATTGCAACAATAATAGAAATCCAGCCTAGAAGCAGAGACCTGCAATCCCAGCTATCTGGGAGGCTGAGGCAGGAGGATCCCGATTTCAAGACCTGCCTGAACTCCAAATTGAGCTCAAGCATAGCTTACACTATTATCTCAAAATTTTAAAAAAATGAAAAGTTTGAAAATAGGGAGCTGGGGATATGGTTCAAGGGTAGTACTTGCCTAGGCTCACTCCTCAGCAACACACATACAAACAAATAGTATATCACTTAATCCTTCATCCAGATTCAACAGTCAGTGTGTCTTTTACCACCTTTGCTTCCCATTCTCTCCATATATAGGTTTTTCCAGTATAAATTTTCAGACATTATGCTTCTTTGTCCCTAAATATTTCTGTGTTATCTCCTAAGAACAGGACATTCTCTTATATAAACGATATACCATAGTCAAAATCAGAAAGTTAGTGTTAATACTATTTTATTATCTAAAATTTAAAACTTTTCAATTGTCCCAATGATGTCCTTTTGTCCAGAATCTGATCCAACATCATAGTTGTCATATTCTTTTATTCTCCTCTAATGCTTTTTACCTCTTTCCTGACCTTGATATAGTTTAAGAGAACAGATCATTTTCTTGGTAAAATGTTCTTCAGATTATGATTAGTGTTTCATCAGGAGGAGATTCAGGTCAAGATCATGTCCTCCCAGGCCATGGAAGAAGCAAACAGACGGTGTCATATTTTTATCAACAGTGGTAAAGTTCACTTGATCCTTCAGTTAAAGTGAAGGGTATCAAGTTCCTTTCAATTGACAGATAAACACATATACATATATGCATAGAAAGTGAGATATTAAAAGACAGGAGCTTACACTGATACATCTACTTTCAGTCACCACTTTAGAGTAGCTGTTGGTGTTCCCCTTTGCACATCTGCAATATCCTTCTCAAACCTTAGAAACCTGATTCCAATAAGCCACAGCATTTACTTATTTATTAAATACTGCAAAATCTCTAAACCAGTTTTAGACTATCCAACTGGAGGTAAGGGTATGTCCAGGTGGTTGAACATGGGCTTAGCATGCAAGGGGCACAGGGTTCCATCCAGCAGCACCAGCAGAAATAAAAAGCAGCTAACTTCGGTCTCTGTGAAAACCAAACAAACCTCTCTGGGGCTCAAGATTTCTTTGCAGGATTTTTTTCCCTTTAGTCTTAATGCATATAGTCAAAATGACTTAGATTTCTTTTCCACTCCTCTGTTTCAAGAGCTCATGTTATCCCTTCATTCTAATTCCTATCCCACATTATTTCTACTTTCTCTTATTTGGTATGATCAGTGTTCTCCTGTTTTGATTTAATTTGGCAAGCAATTCATGCATTGTTTTCATACTGTTTCAGAGAACCAGAATTTTATTTTGTTAATTTGACCTATTATTTTTGTTATAAATCTTTACTACTTTTCTGCTTTTGCCCTTTTTAATTTTTTTCCTGTTTTTTAGCACATATACTTCTCCTACTTTTTAAGTTAACACAGTTCACAAAGTTTTATTCACTTAATGATATAAGTGTTTAAGTCTATGGATTTTCCTGTGATCTCCAAATGTATCCAACAGTCTCTGGTATCTAGTGCTTTCACTACTTTTTTTTTTTGTTTCTCATTTTGTTTACTTTGTACCCAAGTGGTATTTAGTAGATTTTTAACTTCCAGTTCAAAGACAGACTTGAGGTTCACATTTTGTTTTTAATTCTAGCTTAATTATATTGTAACAAGATTTATAATATTTCTAGTATAGAATTTATTAATATTTTCTATATGATATAATATTTGGTCAACATTTTTGTTTTGTTTTTGTTTTTCAAGGTAAGGTCTCCATCTAGCTGAAGCTGACCTGAAATTCACTCTGTAGTCTCAGGGTGGCCTGGAACTGACAGTAATCCTCCTACCTCTGCCTCCCAAATGCTGGGATTAAAAGCGTATGCCACCACACCTGGCTTTGGTCAACTTTTGTATGTATTCCATGTGCAGTTGAGAAGGAAAGGATTCTCTACTAGGTTCTTTGTAGATCATTGTTAAATTTACTCACTACGTTGTTTACCTTTTCTATATCCTTACTTATGCCTGCCACTTGTACTGAATGTCTTCTACTAGTCTGTGTTTCTAGCTGTATGTCCTTGTACCTCTAGCTTCTGCTTTTTAAAGATAGGTAGAGGACAGGAGGATAGATCAATAGTAAAGCAAAACTTAGCATATCTGAGGCCCTGGGTTCCATTTCTAGCACTACAAATAAATAATGAGAGACCAACACCAGCAAAAGAAAAAGTGAGGTTTTTATATCCAAAAACTTGGTGGGCTTCCAACAAGAGATTTAGTAAGCAGTATACATGGTTAGTTAAAAATTGGCATATTTCCCTGGATGGCATGGGTCTTAATGTGATCAAGAAGGGGAGTAACTTAGATTTTGGGAAGAGTGATAGCATAGTCAGGGAGGAGAGATTCTTGGGAGGAGTAGAACACAGTTAGTCTACCACTCAGCCAAAGCTCCAGCCCTTAAATTTCTTTTTAAGCGGTTATATCTGTTGTAATCAGCCACACACTACTGGGATGAATCTCCAAACTAGGAAAAGTTATGGGAAGAAAGGGTTTATTGAAGCTACAGATCCAGGGGAAGTTCCATAATAGTGAAAGAGGCTGGCTCCCTTTCACAGGTCCAAGCAGAGAAAGAAAGAAGCCATTACAAACATCACATACACAGAACAGCAAACAGGCAGGGGGTACTGAGAAGGATTGTTTATATGTTGAAAATAGCTGTTTCAGTAACCTAAAGCCAGTCTCTGTGCCAATAAGTTAAACTTGCTTTGAGTTCTTTCCAAATGTAAATCTTGAATTCTCAGTTCCATATCATCCATATCAAACATATCAGTCCAATACTTAAATCCAAACTTGATCAAACTCTGTGGGCATGGGCAATAGACTGCAGCCACCCTTTATTCCAGTAATGCCTTACCCATAAAGTTTTCTGTAGTCTCTCATTCCCCTTAGAAAGTTCATAAGCCAAGCCTCCAAATACAATTCTCTCTGTACTTAGCATTTTCAAATTCTCACCAGAATAGTCAATAAAACTTGGTTTAGTGCTCTGGAAAACATCCTCAGTTGCAAGTAACAAGTCCATGTCCATTCCTCTAGCACACAAATTCCAGAAGACCAAAATCCACACATCAGATTCATCTCAGCAAAATCACCCCACTCATGGTACCAAAATTGTCAGTCATACACCACTGGGATGAATCCCAAAACCAGGAAAAGTTATGGGAGGAAAAGGTTTCCAGATCCAGGGGAAGTTCCATAATAGTGAAAGAGGCTGCCTCTCTTTCACAGGTCCAAGTAGAGAGAGAAAGAAGTCATCACCAATACCACACACACAGAACAATAAATAGGCAGGGGGAAGTGAGAGGAATCCCCCTCCACACACTTTATATAGCCTTAGGGCAAGGTCTTGCAACCCTATCCCAGACTTGTTGGCTTCATAAGTCTCTGGAATTTCCTTCCTGCACTGCCCTCCCAGGAAGGGATGTTCATTTCTAGCTTCTCTGAGCTTCTTTATATTCTTCCCCCTACTGTGAGGCTGCCTGTCTATAAACATCCTCAGAAACCCACCCAAGATTACTAAAATGGTAAAGTTGATAACAAAACTTAACCATCACAATATCCCATACACTGAAAGTTTTAATTCAATAGGTGTATATTTATAGAAGTCTCATTAATTCTTTGTAGTTTATGTCTTCTTTCTTTTAAATAATAACCATACTCTTTTCTTAGAATTTCCTTTGAGTATTTTAATTCCCCCCACCCACCCAGTGCTAGGGATGGAACACTGGGCCTGTACATGCTACGAATGTACCTTACCACTAAACTATCCCCAAGCCCAAACTTTTACCTCCTTATTCATTTTAGACATACAGTCGTCCCTCAATGTCCATGGGGGGTTGGTTCCAAGACCATCTATGGATACCAATATCTGTAGCTGCTCAAGTTTCTTATATAAAATGCCACAGTATTATATAGAACTACCCACATCCTCCTGTAACTTTAAATCATCTCTAGCTTTCCAATGATACCTAATACCATATAAATGCTACTTAAATAACTGTTAAACTCCTTTTAAAGATTGATAGTACAGTAGGATAACTATGGTTTTAACAATAATTGTATATTTCATACAAGTTGGCAGAGATGACTCTTAATGTTCCCAACACAAAGAAATTATGACTATCTGATGTGGTTGATATGGTAATTACCCCAATCTGATTATTACTATTAGATATATGTACTGAAATATCACATGGTATTCCATAAATACATAGGATTATTATGTATCAAATACAAATAAAAGTTTTAAACATACTGTCTTGTTTAGGGGATAACCGCAATGATAAAAGTCTGTCAATGTTCAATGTAGATGCAAATCGTTTTGATTTAGTTGGTTGAATTCTTGGATATTGAGGAACAATTGTTAGCTCTTAATAATTCTTAAATTCATGCAACATCACTTCTCTTTCTCATATTGTCTGAATTTCCTTCCTGGTGGATTATCTCCTCATGTGTTTATTAATTTTTATCAAGATCCTAATTATGTGGCAACTCAGTAGAGCTGAAACTCACACCTTCTTATTCCATGTGTTCTCTAGTATTTCAGAGCTCACATGAACTGACTATGGTATAAGTCACAGCTACTCTACACAGTGAGCACATTGCCTAACCTCCCCCCAAATCCATCACTAATAAGAAAGAAGGTCTTAAGAGAAGAGAAGAAGAAAATAAAATAAGCTGCTTGAAAAAATCTAGATCCTAAAACTGCAACACACAGTCATCTATTGCCCTGCATGGACTTTTATCTCCACCTTTGTGGATAGTTCTATGGATATTCCCAACATACTGTCTGCTCCTCTGCATTCATGAAGTCATTAATCCAGAGGTTTTCATTTATCCAGTATTTATTGAGCATCTAGTGTGATGTGCTAGGACCTTTTGCAAGCACTGGAAATCAGTTATTAGGATAAAGTGACACTCCACCTCTGGGTCCGTGGGTTAGTTAGGGAGTTGCAGCGCATATCAACTCCCTGTTCACCCACAGGACTGGGTGAGTAGAGGCTTGGAATAGCTGTGAGCCAAACAAGAGATGAGACTCTCAGGAGAACACGGCAGTGGGAAGTGCTCCTTTTATTGTATAGATAGCAGTTGTTTATATAGAAAAAAGTCAGAGGTAGAAGCATAGGAAGCAAGATCTGTGAGCATCTCATGAGTTTGATTGGTAGGGGCCAGTATCCTTTGGATACCTAATTTGCATAGATAAATTGAGGGGCCTACATGATTCTATACATGTATAGAGACATGGATAGAATGGTGGTGTCAGCAGAGGAAATGTAACCTTATTGTTTAGGTATGTTATTGCAGCTGGACTAAGTTAGGCTTTGAACTGCTTGATTATCTCAGGGGACAGCTGTGGCCTGCCTGGGGGCTGGAGTGTTCAGGATTGCTAAGATTTATAGGGGCCCTCAGACTTTGCCTCAACTTTCTTATCAGAAGGAGACAGTCCCAGAAGCCTGCCAGTCTCAGCAAAACCCTACATCCTCCATGCCCCTTTTAGCAGGGTCCCACAACTCCCCCTTTTTGTTTTTATAATGGAGCAATGGCATGATACTAAAACTTGGTTGGTAGTGACCCGAGCAATATTTGCTGTTTGATAAACTCAATGACGTAGAGAGCTATAAGCAGCAGGGTTCCTATAGCAAGGAGAGGGCTAAGGAGTTGGAAGAGCCAGGATGTCAAAGAAATAGAGAACAAAGGGATGGGGGCATTGGGAAAATATAAGACTCATAAAAGCAATATTTTTCCCCAAGTCCATGTCCCCAAGTTCAACAGTGATGACATCTAGTGTCCTCTGGTTTTGGAGCACTATTTCAGCAAGAGAAGTCAATCATCTCTGGAGGGACTCAAGCTGCTGGTGGTTGACATCTCTGAAGTCTCCTGGGAGGTGGTGGGTCTGGGCGAGGGCAGCTCCTGGGATCCCTGAGGCTCCTGTAGGGAGAGCTCCATCGCAGCACACCAACCAGGAGGGATGAAAGTTTTTCTGTTGGCAAGGGCTGGGCCAGAATGTCGGTTCATTTTCTTCAGCCTGTGGGACAATCATAGCTAGAGAGCAATAAGTAAGGGTGAAGGAATTCACACAGGGGCTAGAATGTCCTTCACACCATAGCAAGGCTGGAGCCCTGATGTGATGCGCGTGGTCGCTGTAAGAGAAACACTGGAGAGGCATCTGACATCAGTGGGCCTGGAATTAAACAAACAAAGGTAATACCCATCTTTTGGCTAAAGAACTGGATATCGAAGAACCTGGGTGGAGAACAATTTTTTATGGAGCTAAATTGTTTAAGAGTGATGTTCATAGTAACAGCAGTCAGCAAGGGACTAGAAGGGGATTGTAAAAGAAGCAGTTTGAGGCATTTGAGTGGGTGGTAAAGGGAGAAGATCAGTGGATATCAGCAGAGAGAAAGCCCCACTGAGAGGAGAATTTTTGACCTGTATGGATAAAGCAGATGACATACATTAACAGTTAATTTTAATAACAGCATATGTTTCACCTTAGGCAGCTGTGAGGAGGAATAAAACTGAAATTAGTAAGGCTGCTGAAAGAGTTAACTTCAAGGAGGCTAAACTTTTCCTGTTTAACAGCTGAAGGATTTCAAAGAACATGGCTGAAAAAAGTCCTTGAAGATAAAATAAAGACCTAGAAAGAGAAGCAGGCAGGGCAATATAGCTGAACGATAATGAATAAGCATGTCTTAAAATTACTCATACTTTAACTCACATAGGATTTATAGTTAACTATAATATTTTACCTCAGTCCTGCTTAATTATACTTCTGTTTAATAAATTTCTTTATTAGAACTATTTCAGGGTTTTAGAGATGGAACCCCAATTTTTTTTGTATTCCATTAGTCTCTTAAGCCCTGTTAAAACTGACTTGCTGTGGTCACTTTTTAAAGTATTGTGATCAGTCGTTTTGACAGAAATGAAAATTATTAAGTATCTCCAAATATTGAACAGTCTGATCCTTAACACAGACTTATAAGTAGAACACTTTCTAGGGGTATTCTCCCCCTGTTGTTTTTATAAGCAAGTACAGAACATATAGCCTTTATATTGTTTAGTCCAACATTGAGAACCAGCACATATAGTTGGCATTTATAGAACTGGCATATAATACATATTTATCTATAGAACTTAGTTTCTTATCCTTTATAGGATTAAGAGAAATTGTGTCAAGTTGACTTAACTGTTTATTAAACTACATAAAATAAGTAATCCAGTATCAGAAGAATTAGACATCCTTATTAATAGGAAATATTAGACATTTTTATGTAATACCTCTATAGATGTAATTTTAAGAAAATTGACAACCCATATCTTTAATAATGCTTATTAGTATAGATATATCCATAGATTTTTATAGTCTATGGGTGTAAGATAATAGCTTTATCATATCTGGAACAATTTTGTTACCTTAAAATCTCTGAATATCTCTGACAGATTATCCTTGGAGGAATTTTTAAAACTGATTGAAGTAGACTGAAAAAATAATAAGTCTGTGGCATAGCTAAGAGTATAGAACATTGTATAATCAGAGAAGAGACTTGAAATGACCAAGAAGGGAGAATCCTTTTTTATTATCTGTCATTCCCCTGCCCCAGCTCTGTAAAAATCTAAGTGTCAGTCAGCAGGCGGCTGAGGCTGAAAGCCTCTGAGCATTTGGCTCATTGTCTGGGAGGGGCTAGCCTGAGTGCTCCTTGTTCCCAGCAGCAGGAACACTGAAAATCCAAATCCACCCAAGGGGAAAAACTTTTGGTTCAGAATGGCTGAAAAATATTAATTCTGTAGCATAAATGGCAAAGACCGTTGTTGTGGTCAACTTTCTAGTTGCTGCGCAGAAAGAACCCAAGCAAAGGTGGCTTGTGGAGGACTGGGTTTATTTGGCTTACGGACTAGAGGGGAGACTCCATCCTGGCAGGGAAAACGATGGCATGAGCAGAGGGCTGGACATCACCTCTGCCACAGCACTGCAAACAGCAGCAGGAAGGTGTGCCAAATACTGGCAAGGGGAAGCTGGCTTATAACCCCCATAAGCCCGCCCCCAACAACACAGTTCTAGTGAGGTTCTAATTCCCAAATTGCCATCAGCTGAGGATCGATCTATCAGAACACATTCATTTGTTTGTGGGGGACACCTGGATCAAACCATGACAGTCCACCCCTGGCCCCCAAAAACTAATAATCATTCAAGATATAAACACAATATGTTCAGCTCAACTCTTAAGTCCCCACAGCTTTCAACTAAGACATAATACCAACAATAAACCCATAATGGCACAGAACATTCACAATGCAAAACATGAGGCACAGCAACAACAGATTGACCAATACAATATTTAAAACAAACAGGGCACCAACAATCTCTAACTCCAAGCTCAATGATTCTTAACCAATAACACAAGTCTCTTGGAGATTCAATTCCGCCCCTCCAGCTCGGCTACTCACAGTCCGGGAAAACGTCATCCAGTACTGGCAGCTCACCTTGGCACCCATCCATAGTCCTGGAATTCTTTGGGTCTCCATTGCAACCCACAGTTCATCCTCATGGCTCCATCGGGCTCCATGCAGGCAACCTTGCACACCAGCTTCACATGCCGATGGCCATTTTTCAAAAACAAAACTGTGTTGCAAATCCAATGACCCTCTCTTCTTCCATTTGCCATACTTCACAGAACCAGGTGGGCTACCAACTTGTTAATCCAGGGGGGATCAAAGCATTCAGGCCCCTTACTTCAAAGAGTCTGCAATCTTCCTGTTGTTCCAATGCAGACCAGCTGGCTGAATCTCAATGATTGTCATCTCTCAAACAATGCAGGTGAACGGGCAGCAGTTTTGACCCAAAGATCTTTCTTTCTGTGCCATCTCCATCTGCTCATACCAGTCCATCTTTATGTAAAACAACCCTGCACAGGTTCTCAGGACACAGGCAGGCAGAATGCAGCAAGCCTCTCATGCTACAGCTTCTGGCACAGTCCTGTCCAAGTTCTTTCTCACTCTCATAAGCCAAACCTCACAGTCCTTAGTTCTCATTACATTCAGGTCTTTAAACTCTGACCAGAATGATCCAATACGCTGTACTTACAGCACTGCAAGGCACCTCTTAGGACAAGCTTTCCAATCTGTCCACATTCCTTCTGCAGATCACTTCCAAAAGCCCAAAGTCACAAGATCAGGGTTCTAGCAGCAACAGATGACCCCACGTCCTGGTACCAAAACTGTTGCGGTCAGCTTCTTAGTTGCTGCGCAGAAAGAACCCAAGCAAAGGTGGCTTGTGGAGGACTGGGTTTATTTGGCTTACGGACTAGAGGGGAGACTCCATCCTGGCAGGGAAAACGATGGCATGAGCAGAGGGCTGGACATCACCTCTGCCACAGCACTGCAAACAGCAGCAGGAAGGTGTGCCAAATACTGGCAAGGGGAAGCTGGCTTATAACCCCCATAAGCCCGCCCCCAACAACACAGTTCTAGTGAGGTTCTAATTCCCGAATAGCCACCAGCTGAGGATCGATCTATCAGAACACATTCATTTGTTTGTGGGGTACACATGGATCAAACCATGACAACCGTGAATAACCTAAAATGGAAACTCCTTTGTTTCAGATCCATAAATATCATATATATTTATGTGCCATGTGGCTTAACTTACTTTTACATCTGTATAAGTAACTGTTATACAAAGAAAAAGCCTTATAAATTAATCTAAATTGTCTATTGAATTAAACTTAAGTAAATTTAGGTAAACTTAAGTATCTATGTATATTTATTAAAATTAAAATTAAAAAGAGTTGATTTTTTTTCTTAAGGTGTTCTGCCAGTGAGCAGAAATTTATTGACCTCTGTTGCTAGGATACTAAGAATGCAGGCCTGATTAACACCTTATCTTTACAGAAGAAGCAGGCCAGCTTTGGACTCTGGCAGCAGGAGTTTTGTTTATTTTTCTTTAACTTATAGAGACAGGCAAAAAGCAGGCAGGAAGCTCTAGTTTCTGCCTTTCCTTAGGAAAAAGGTAAAACACACAGTTTAGCTGTCTGTCTCTGTTTAGATAGCAAGTTTTCTGTACCCCGTGGGTGAAACTTTTCTTTACTTAGATCTTGTAGTTATGTTACTGCAATACTTTAACTTGAGAGAAGGAAACAAAAGAGAGAAAAAACAAACCCCTGAAGAGAGGCTATCAACCTCTGAAGGAGAAGCTATTAAGATAAAGAAACAAAGAATTGCCAGACCACAGAGCATGGAGGCCAGACCCCAGATACCCTCCTGGGGCCGATGTCCCTTGTGTGAAGGGAGACTCACGTTCCCTGCGTATTCCAGAGATCCAGCTGCTCAGTCTGTAGAAGGTGGATGCCAGTCGCGGTTCCGATGTTGTTTGCTGGGCATCTGTCTGCCTTCTTTGGGGATCGGTCGTCCCACGTTGGGTTGACAGCTCTGGGTCCATGGGTTAGTTAGGGAGTTGCAGCGCATCAACTCCCTGTTCACCCATGGGGCTGGGTGAGCAGAGGCCTGGAATAGCTGTGAGCCGAACAAGTGATGAGACTCTCGGGAGAACGTGGCAGTGGGCAGTTCTCATTTTATTGTATAGATAGCAGTTGTTTATATAGAGAAAAGTCAGAGGTAGAAGCATAGGAAGCAAGGAGATTGGTAGGAGCAAGATCTGTGAGCATCTCATGAGTTTGATTGGTAGGGGCCAGTATTCTTTGGATACCTATTTTGCATAGATAAATTGAGGGGCCTATGTGACTCTATACATGGATATGTATAGAATTGTGATGTCAGCAGAAGAAATGTAACCTTATTGTTTAGGTTTGTTATTGCAGCTGGACTAAGTTTAGGCCTTGAATTGCCCGCTTATCTCAGGGCACAGCTGTGGGGGCTGGCGTGTTCAGGATTGCTAAGATTTATAGGGGACCTCAGACTTTTCCTCAACTTCCTTATCAGAAGGAGACAGTCCCAGAAGCCTGCCAGTCTCAGCAAAACCCTACATCCTCCATGCCCCTTTTAGCAGGGTCCCACATCCACCCACCCCTGGTCTGAGGATCATTGCAAGGCAAGTGCTCTGTTACTTCTCAACACCCCATCAAGATCCTGAGTCTTTTGTCAATTGGAACATGTAACTGCTTGCTTCTATTTCCTTCCAAATCTGTCTCTCAGACACATCTACCATAAAGAAAGATCTAAAATGGCATATAGCTCATCTCTAAAAAATTTAAAGTGAACTAATGTTGAAAATTACAAGGCACCTCCTGAAATAACTGAAGACACCTTGAGGCATGTCAAGACCAGAACTTGGCCACGTTGTTATTGATGTTCAAAGAGTGTGTTACGCACCTATGGATGAAAAAAAGTGCATGGGAGGTCAACAGAGCTAATTCTTTTGAACAAGCTTCAACTGGTCTAGGAGCAACAAAATATTTGTTCAGTAGGAGAATTTGTTTTGAGGAATGAGGTCATCCTGCAAGCTGGATTCTTTCTACAAGATACAAGAGCCTTGGGCAGCAGGATGGCGTGCCTTTGACAGAAATTCTCTTCAAGTTTTGCCCTCCAGGGAAATCTTGTCTGCCAATTCCCATCTGTCCTAATGGTCTCATCAATACTGCTATCCTATTCTTCACAGCTCCTGAAAGCAATACTCTTGTTCATTACTGTGTCATTACATGTGTTACAGCCACATTTCAAGTCCTTATTTTGAACATTAAAAGAATTAACACCACTTCTTCACAAACTCTTCAAAAAAAGAGAGAGAAAAAAACACTTCCTAATTCATTCTGTTAGACCAGTATTTCCTTGACTTCAAAACCAGATGAAAACATCACCAGCAAAAAACAGACTCTCTTACCAAAATAGACACAGAAATATGGGAGTGAACTATTTCACAATGATAGAGCACTTGCCTGGTATGCAGAGAGCCCCAGATTATATCCCAAGCTACAGTGAAAAATATACAGAAATCATTAATAAAACACTAGTGAACCAAATCCTGCAACATGCAAAATGAATTGCACATAAAAACCAAGCAGAACTGATTCCAAAAATTCAAAATTGCTCTAGCATCTGAAAAGCAAATATTGTAATATACCATGTTAGCTGTATATGGGAGTTGCAAAAATTGGCAACTTTAAGAGGTTTCTGAACATGCAATGACCAAAAATTAATTCAAAGTCAATTGTGTGATGAATCTGAGGTGCTTCTGGAAGTGCTCACCCATGTTGCATCATGTGACTTCACTGTCTTCTAACTTGGTTCTGAACACAAAGCATGCACACTATACCTTACATGCTCTTGAACCACTCAATGCCAGACAATACCTGGCTTGGATTAGATATTATTATAAGTTATGAATTGCAGTGCTTTTATTGTACAAACAAAATTTTCTGCTGTTATTGAAATATACTGGCTTACTTAAAGAAAAATAAAGTCTTTTAAGCCATTTCTTGGCATAGAAATACAAAACTTTATATATATAGATTATATTATGCTAGAATTTTGATTTTAAATATTGCTATTTGACAGATAGGTGTGGCCATGAACATCTGTAACCCTAGTCCTGTGGAGAGCAGAGACTGGGGAATCACTGGGGCTTTGACAAACTGCAGCTCCATGTTCTGAGAGAAAGACTCTGTTTCAAGGGAATACTGGATCTCCAATGGAGGAAACACATCTGACATTCTCCTCTGTGCTCTATGACCCTTCAAAAGCATGTGCACATATTTGTGCATACATCAAACTCAACCCCCCCCACACACAGCATCACATATATTACACATATACAACAATGATGTTTGAGTTACTGACTTTAAGTTCACTGAAAAAAAATCATTAGATAAATTTTGGTTTTGTATTAGGGCAGAATTTCTAACAACTTCTAAAATGGCTCTAAACATCTGCCATTTTGTACTATGGATTTATGAAAAGAAGCATTCTTAGTATTGAGGATTGTAAAATCAAAATATTAACTCTGAAAAATGTTGAGGATGCTCTGAGCCTTACAGTAGCAAATATTTAGCCAAGATTTAATTATTTATGTAAAAATAAATAGGTAAACACATTTCATTGGTATGCAAATTTGCTTTCATCTTTAATAAATGGTAAAATTATATATATATATATGTATATATATATATATATATTTCATAAACATATCTTCAATGAAACTTCTTTATGATTTATTATCAGTAAATGTTTGATTTGTATATCTGTTTCATATACACATATACAATCAAGGCCACTCACATAAAAATTTATTGAGTGAGAAAGTGTCCTGATCACAAAACTTTAAGAAGCTCTGGGATGAAGGGCAAAACCCACATGAACACCAAAACACAGAGAAAGAAGTGACAAAATCCAGCACTCTTTCTTTTTTTAACACAAGTATAATGGTTTGATTCAGATGTCCCCCATAAACTTAATGTGTTCTGAATGCTTAATCCCAAACTGATGGCAGTTTTGAAATTGGTACTATGTTGGAGGTGTGTTGTTGGGGGTGGGCCTATGGGAGTTAGAGCCAGCTTCCACTTGGCAGTGTTTGGCACACTTTCCTGCTGCTGTTTGCAGTGCTGTGGTGGAGATGATGTCCACCCTCTACTGATGCCATCATTTTTCCTGCCATCATTGAGCTTTCCCTGGAATCTGTAAGCTAAAAATAAACCAAATTCCTCCACAAACTGATTTTGGTTGGGCTCTTTTCTACATGGCAACAAGAAGTTAAGTACAACAACAAGCATCTAATAAACTAGGAATAGTTTATTATTGGTGCTGGGGTACAACTCAGTGACCTGGGTTTCATTCCTAGCAGCAGAAAGAAGAGATTTCTTCCACCCAATAGTGGCCATTTTTTTTTAAATATATATTTATTGTCCATAATGAGTTACATTATTTAGTGGGCAAACCATGCGTTGTTATCCCGAATTCCCCAATTCCCCCCCTCCCCATCCCTGATCAGTTGTATATCCTCCTCCGTGGGCTGTCTGTATTAGTCCTTGTGGCAAGGGATCCTGTATATCTTAGTACTCATCCAGGTCTTCCTGGCCC
>PVHP010034480.1:0-18568 GCA_004024765.1 Zapus hudsonius
GATGAAGTAATAGAATGAAATGTGGAGTGAATGAAAATATTTGGCATTTCCTTATTTTTGACACAATGAGTTTTAATAATTTGGATACTTGTGAATTAGGTGGCCCTGTCTTAGTGAATTGCACATGAAATCCATATTAATAGAAAAAGTAGACAAAGTAAAGTGGATTCCTAACTAGGACAGAAAGGGGTGCTCCCGGGGAACACATGTTTCTGGGCTGTCCTTTTAGGAGAAAGGACTAGAAGCAGTGATTATTTATTTAGACTAATACATTTCCCATCTTTTGATCCTTCATTGCCTTTTGGGAAGCATTCAGGATGCTGATTGCTGGAATAATAAAAGGCTTTTGTTGGAGTTCCACATTCACTGTCACAGTGTCTGGCCATAGGAATCAAAGGCAGATAAAACTGCCAAAATTGTGCTGCACCCCACATGGGATCTTTTCAAAGGGTTGGGGTTGAGGTGACTTAACCCTGGCAGCTTCCTGTACGGTCATCTGTCATTTGCTGGGTTCACATTCAGGCAGAGGAAATGATGGCACTTCCTGTAACTGTGAGTGGGATTTTAGGAGACCCTATCTTTTTGATGTGTTAGAATTATTCATACACAAGACTGTGAGTCTCCAACAGAATGTTGGCTCACTGTCTCTTCCTGTCTGCTGCAATGGAGCGTCACCAGTGCCTTTAATTAGCTGCTTGTGAGCCAGTCACTAGGTTACAGTTTGATGGGTGGTGGTATATCTTATCTGCTTTGATGCTACTGGCTCCTAGCTGAATTCCTGTCTCATAATAGACACTTCAACATTTACTTTTACTTAGTTCTAGAATGTAGCAAGTCCTAAATAAAGCAAATAAATCCAAAGTTGATTGGGAGGCAGTGCTGCACCTTCCTCCTGAATAGCAGGTTCATGTCTCCATCCCTTGAACATGTGAATGCGACTTTATTTGGAAAAAGCTTTTAGATCTAACTAAACTAGGGATTTTAAGATAAAAATCAACCTGTCTTGTCCACGGGTTCCAAATTCATTAACACACAGAGACAGAGGCAGGGCTTTGCATGATAGATCTACCTCAATGACCACCCTCAGCCAGAGAGAGAAGCATGCAGCCAGGTCTCCTTCAGAAGCTTCCAAAGGAACCCAGCTCTGCCCGTGCTTTAACCTCAGATCTCTAGTGAGGTACTGAACTTCTGCTGCTTCAAGACACCATGTTTGTGGTTATGATGGCAATCCAGAAACTGATGCAGGATCTACCAAAAATCCAGATAACACAGCTCCCTTTCCACAGTGCACACTAGCCAACAGGTCCAAAGAAGGCCATCAAGTCTAATCCAGAGTGTGGCACTGTCTTGAAAATTCAAGGAACAGGGGCTTCCTGCTTCAAGTTCCAGTCCAGTGTCCCTTTGGATTTTATTATTTCTAGTGTATGTCTCTCACATATCTCCAGAAATGTCTGCGGCAGGGTGGAGGGGAGTGACCTTCTTGAGGGAGTGCGAGAAAGAATACTGTGAGTAACGCAATATAAAGTCTGGCTGGTAGAACAGTGTAAGATGTTTAGATCTAATAGGAGCCCCCCACCAGTGAGTTTACAGCGCTATGTAATTTTGGAATGGGAACACTTGCTCATTTTTTTCCAGACAGACCCAGGCCAAAGCTTATATGTCATTACATTTTTATGAGGCCTTAACGGTCTTCATCTGGCTGCAACAGCTGTGCCAGCTGAGTGCCTGCAGCTGAGTCAATATTAATTGTGACCAAGAACATTGTAAGATAGAAAAATGGTCTACATTGAAAGAATATCACTCCCCAAAGGGGCCATCTGGAGCCTAGAGCTCTGACCCGCAAGGCCAGAGGTTTCTCACAGGGCCCAGGGCCCATAGCAGAGATTCCAATTCTCTGTGAGGGCTTTGTTTCTATCCTTGTCTGGGTGTTGAATATTGATTTTTGGTTATACAGATTATGAGGAATTTGTTAGCAGATTTGATATCCGAAGGATATATGCCACAGAGCAGAAACCTGGGAGCCAGGTGAACTTTACTTTGTATGGCCCTTCCTAGCACAGGATCTAAAACACTGGAAAGACACTCCTAGGGAGATAAATATCATCCCTGAAACATCTCTCAACATGTTATGCAATGAACCTATAGGTGCCCTGTGGGATAAATCCCAATTGCCACAGTAGGAAATTTATTACCATAACTTGGATTGTTTTTTCCCTGTTTCATTCCCTTACTTCCTTGGAAGTGATCTCAAATAAATTTCCATTATGGAAATCTTTGTCCTAACAGCTATTTCTGGGAGAACCCAATTTATGGCAATCTTTTGCCCACTGAAATTCATTAGCTTGATGTCATCACATTGGTCATGCTCCAATGACATCATAATTATATGCTACTTCTCCTATGTAATGATTTGAGATTAGAGCAGCTATAAACATAATGAATTAAAGAAATGTGGAAATAGACAAAAAGGCATGGTAGGTTGGGAAGGTTCATTCATTGGCTGAGGAGATACTTTGTGGCAGAAGGGCCTTGCTTATTGTGTTATGAGTGAGTGAGTTTAAACATGAACTGGTCACTTCTTGAATCACTGCCTTTGATCTTCAGTCAGCCCTGAGTTCTAAATTAGGCTACTTCTTCAAATACACATTTAGCAATTTTTAGAATTTATCGAACAAAATCTTGCCACTGAACGTCTATATTCAGTTTCAGAGATATCTTTCCATATGCTACTTTTTGTCCAATTCCCATTTACAAAAAAATGAATTTAGCTGTCAACTAGAAAAATTATTCTATTATGTTGTACCTTCGTTCTAGGGGAAAAAACAGGATATGTTTGCATTGATGAAGAAAGAAAAGAAAATATGAGAAATGGTTCATAGGAATAAGGCAATAAATGAAATTTGAAAGTTCATAAGTAACCACAGCATGTATTGGTGTATATTTGTTCCTTGTGGTATAACATATTGACAACATTAGTCTTGAAAAATTAAAGACAATCTTTGGAAAATGCTTTCAATTTTTCTCTTGATCACAAATAATCTGGAGACCTGGTTAAAATGAAGATTCCTGGGTAACACTGCAGAGTTATTGACTTATAGTATCTTAGAGTAAGTAAGTATTTTTCATTTTAATTGTTCATCTCTAATAATAGTGCTATGAGAAGTTCTAGGCTAGATCTTAAGAAACACAGCAGAAATGGGTGGAGCACTCCTTTCATCCCAGCACTCGGGAGGCAGAGGTAGGAGGATCACCGTGAGTTTGAGGCCACCCTGAGACTACATAGTGAATTCCAGGTCAGCCCGGGCTAGAATAAGACCCCACCTTGAAAAACAAAAGCAAAAAAAAATTTTGAATAGAACTCTTACACTGAATTATCTGAAGCATAAGAGGGAATTCCAGAGAGGCAGAGTTTAAGGTAGCACCCTCTATACTGAGGCCAAGAGAGAGGAGCTTAAAGCCCCAGAAAAGATCACACATAAAGCTGGAGCTCAACCTTTAGTAAACAGCTGAGATAAAAAGACAAAAACTAAGACAAGACTTATAAACCCAGGCAGTGGGACATGCAGCCTGCTCTTTAAAAGTCAGATAATCGTTTTGCATTGGCATGTTCTTTGTTTATGTTCCTGTTGTTTTCCCTCAATTTATAACAAAATCTTTTTTAAATGTTTTTATTGGATTAAAATTATATATATTAACACAACAATATTTTCAGTATCATAAGTTATTAGATAAAGACCATTAAAATCAGGATGACATTCCCTTTTCTGCATTAGGTATTCTTCCCCACCCCATACTCTTACATTCTTTCCACCACCTCTTCCATAAATTTCCCTGAGTCATGGTGGGTGAATTTAAAGTTTGCATAATTATTAGGTTCTTAAGAGTCTCTGAATTTGTGTTTTGGACAATTTTGGGCACCCTTGGTGCCTCTCTCCATTATCCTTCCCTAGGATCTCTGCCTTGCTGTGGGAATAGCCCTTTTGCTCGTCATCCCACTTCCTTAGAGGTTAGGGCTCTGAATGGTGAGTTTGAGGTGAACTGTTTCCTGCCTGAATGTTCCCCCATCAATTCAGGTCCATTTGGTGGAGTTCAGTTGTCCATGATTCTTGTTGCTTTCTGAAAAATACAAACAGAGCCTCCAGCTAAGTTGCTAAGTTGGTGAGCGTTTGGAGGGTGTAGACTTTCTGAGGACCTATGGTAAGTGAGGACTTCCCCACGGAGATGGGGGTCTTGGTCCCCATTCAGGGTTGCCTTGGGTCCCCTTACCAGTCAGGGGTTCCCTGCCTCTGATCGGATCTCAAAGCCAATTAGCCAGCTGTTGATTACCCACCTAGCTATTGCACAGATGGGCACTTCTTGACTTGCTTGTCTTTGCCATATAGCAGTGTGTTCTGCACTCTCAGGCCATCGGTTGGTATAACTCGAAGATGCCTCCTGCTCTCTCAGGATATCGTTGGTCTGGTTCCCCTGGCAGCTTGTGCAACATCTTCTGGCATTACCCAGGTTGCCCTTCTGGGAGCTGGATTTGTTTCTGGATTCAGCAGGGTCTCTCAGTGTTTTGTGATATCAGTCTGTGGAATCTTCAGCAATAGGGTCTTATCTTTTGCCTGAAGTGGGTATTCAAGGGCTGTGATAAAAGTTTGTCTTATTTTAGGGACCATGTGGGTCACTCTGATCAACAGCTGACCCAGTAAGTTATAACAAAATCTTATTGGAAGTTACAGCTTGACTCTGTCTACGTCTGGCCCTGAAAGATAATTAATATTTTTCTGGGGCCATGTGGCTACAGTGGCTAACTTCAGAGAGCCCCATGCAGAAGGATGAGATTCTTTGGGATGGAACCAAGTTCCCTATGTCTCCTACACGAAATCTTTTTTTTTGAATAATCATAGAGAAATTTTAGTTTTGTTTTAATAGCAAACTAAGTTTCCTTAACAAATTGTTGTAGAGCGTATTTTCCCCACCACATTAAGAAAGTTCCAAAATTCATTAAAGCTCAGGAACTAAGCAATGTTTAGGATGATAAAACTGTACAAGGCTCAGGAAGTTGCTGGAACTTACAAGGTTCACAAGGCCCCTGTCCAAGGTTATATAAAGAGAACAAACTGCTTGGGAGAGAGAAAAAAACTGGCCAACAGAGCTGCCTGCAAGTCAAGCAGCTCAACGGATGGGGCTTATGCCTGTCATCACCTATGTTGGAGTGGCCTTGTCAGTGATAAACTGACACTGAGTCATCTACATTCTTATATGTGACCCCCACATCATGCTTCCATACACAAACCCATTAACTCACAGGTCCACCACATTGGACTTCAGTGGGATGGTTTCTCTGGTCAGTTGTTACTGTTCTATTTTGAGGTGAGGAGATATCAGTTCACATCACCCCAGGAAAGACAATGCAGCATGGCTTGCTAGATATCTAAATAAGGATTTTTAATTTTCAAGTACAAGTAATGGACAACTCCAAGTAAACTAATTTGTAAACTAAGGAATAAATCTATAAGGAATTGGGCTTCAAAAATGGCTGATTTTGTGGCTTAATAGCGTCTTCAACATGAAGGTAGTTTTCATCTATTTATGTCACAGCTTTTTTGGGGGGAGGGAGGGGTGATTATAATATGAGTGTCATGAAGAATCAAGGCGATGAGACCTTTTATTGCTGCCCAGGAGGAGACAGTAACATCTCCTCTACCCTTGAAATAAAATTCCTCTCTGTTTTTTTCTAACTGAGCAATGTGCCAGGTAGGTCATATGTCTGAGCCCTGGACCAATACCATGATGGGGAGAATACCATGGGTTAATATCACTGACCATAGAGATGAGATCATCATGCTTGGATCACTAAGAACCTACTCAAAACCGAGTAAAGGTGCTTCATGGACTTCAAACATAAGAGATGGTCATGACCTAAAAAGTATGTGAACATTTGAAAAAATAGAGAAATAAACAAATACTGGAGAGGAAACCAGTAGCCACTTATATACTGAATGTCACAGACTGATCCCCTTGATGGCCACTGTCCCAGCTTGAATACAGGCTTTCTCCCCGCAGGTGGCAAGGTTCCTTCCTGTGACCTACAGGAGAGTTTTGGGTGCTCTTTGAGGTGCAGTTGTCCCTGCATGTAATAGCAAGATATCCCACAGAGTATTACTACAAATCGTGGGGTATGTTGTAGTAGGAATGCCACCACATCCATTGGGCAATCCTTTTAGTGAGGCGTTGGTAAGGATGGAGAACACCTTTGAGGAGGTGGCAGGCACAGGGTTCAAGGCGATGCTCACTTTTGTGAAAGAAAACTGACTTTCCTCATGTTCAAGACTATTTTCTAATTACTCTTCTTGTTCAGGGTCCCTTTATACAGACATCTCTCCACACTGTTTTCTTATAAAATTCCCTCTAGAAACTACTCCTTCATGCTCAAGATGGCCAGTTCTTAGTACTTTCTAGAGCACTATCCATCAATCCCCAAACCCTGCCCAGTTTACAGTAATTACAATTTCATATAATAATCTGCAATAACTATAAAATCCAGAGCTCCAATCACTAGCAATTAAACACAGATTTGTCTTTTGGGGGTAGGAAGACTGTCACCAGACACTCCGGGGAGAGGAGTGTGCTTTGCCTCCCGGGGGTAGGGAAGTGTCCTCCTTCTAGAATGAGTGGAAGTAGTCGTTACATTGCAGAGAAGAGAAAAATAGAAAACAGGTTAAAAATCATGTCGTGTTAACTTTTATACTATATATTATATCTTGGATGTCTAGAATAATTATATTAATTAAAAGGAGCTTGCGCTCCTTGGTGAGGGCTGGTGGAGTGGAGCTTGTTCCAGAGATATTCTTAAAATTGATTTGGATTAAGTCTTCTTGATACTCATGAAGACTTATCTCCCCACCATCTTCTGCTTTTACGAGCAGAGCTGATGGTAGAGTTTTCTCACACTGAGCAGCAGCTGAGAAATCTTTGCAGACTGGAAGTGCAAACGGAATGAGAAAAAAAGCAGGTGTGTTTTTTCTATATCTGTCTGTCTGTCTGTCTGTCTGTCATCTATCTAAAAAGAGAGAGTATGGGCAAGCATAGGTGCACCTGGGCCTTCTAACACTGCAAACAAATTCCAGGTGTATGTGCCACTTTGTGTGTCTAGCATTATGAGGGTACTGGGGAATCAAACTCAAGCTGTCAGGGTGTCTTTAACCACTGAACCATCTCTCCATGACTTCGTAGACTATTTTTTGTGCCAAATAGTTCACCTATTACAATATTTGAAAACACAATTTAGATGCACAATTAGATGTAGTGATTCAAACATTTAGACAGCCCTGATCTGGCTGACATGTTACCTCTACTACTTTAATTAGAGGAAAGGCACCCCTAGGTTACAAATGAAAGCACCAACATTTGAGGGGAGATACCCCAGTGTTAGAATTATGTGAGATTAAAAATAGTTCAAGGGAATTAGTTTCTTAGTTTTGGTATTAATCAGAAGTTATGGGGATATACTAACGCCATTAATCTTGCGAGTATAGTTTGCTTTTTTCTTTTTCTATAAAATGGGGCAGTTCTGTAACCTGAGTTCCTGTTTTATCACCAATAGGCAGGGATTCTATTCTCTCTCTCTTTCTCTCTAGACTCTATTCTCTCTCTCTCTTTTTGGCGGGGTTGTCTCCATGTAGCAGCCCAGGCTAGCCTTGAACTAAAGATGCTTGTGTGTCCAGCTTCTGAGTGCTGGGTGGGGTGTGGTCATCATGCCTGGCCACCACAAACCTCAGAGCAGTGACTAGTAAGGCCTAATAATGTAGTTTGTAGCAGAGCTTTTGTGCAAGTCCCTGGTTTCAATCCCAGCACAGAGAAAGGAAGGCCAGGGGACAGGAGGGGAAGCCAGGAGGGGAAAGGGCAATCCTCTAAATAGACACTAGGTACGCAGCAGGTATTTCTTTGAGCTAGTCAATGAAATAATTTGCATGGATTTCCTCTGTAACTACAGCCTGTTCTTTGATGTATGTGTATAACCAGATGAGGGATTTCACTCACCAAAGGCTGAGGGAAGATGCCACAGGCAACATGAAGCTTGGGGAGCAGAAATAATAACTAATGAGAATTTTTTAGAATAGCTTATGGCAATTATGATAATGATCTTAGTAAGTTCTTGAAAGCTCTGAGTCAGTAATGTGGTTTAGCTGTTACCCTTGCCTGCATCTAGCTTCAAAGCACTTTTTATGGCTTACGATCATATGAGAGGTTAATAATATATCATGTAAATTTATTTCTTAGGATCCTAAGTGATCATCTTCTCTTTGCCTTTTTTTACTGCCCCCTCCCCCTAAGGCTCTGAGCCTCAAAGTCACAAAGTGACAGACACAGCAGCAGTTTTGAGAGTTTAGAGAGTAACTCCTATCCTTGTTAGTGCTACACACAAAGCCACATCTTTTAAAAATAGATTTATTCCCACTATAGTGATCATTTACAAAATATTTTAGTTTTTAAAAAAATATTTAATTTTATTGATTGATTAATTTGACAGAGAGAGAGAGAGAGAGAGAGAGAGAGAATGGGCATACCATGGTCTCCAGCCACTGCAAACGAACTCCAGACCCATGTGCCATCTTGTACATCTGGCTTTAAGTGGGTACTGGGGAATTGAACTTGGATCCGTCTGCTTTATAGGCAAGTGCCTTAATTGCTGAGCCATCTCTCCGGCCCAAAGCCACATCTTTTTATGAGCACTCACAGGACAAAGCCATGTAGTCCTTTGAGCAAGATGCATATCAACAATCCGATTTTTGCCAAGAACCTTCTAAGTGAATAGGGAAATAGAAAAGAAGCAGCCAGCCAGCTGTTCGTGCAGCAAAATTCCAGCTGAGACACAGAAGTTGGGCTGTTGGGAGGAAGGGTTGAGTTACTCTTGGACCATCTTTCTGCAAAGAAGGACTGAATATTCAAAAGAGATAAGCACCCTGACAGACTGGGAAAAGGCTCAGAGTTTGGGGGGCCAAATGACTATGAGGGTTAGTGTTCCTTTCTATTCTTTGAAAAGCCAGAGGCCAGATGTGAAGAGCTCTAGGACTGAGCTGGCCCCTCGCATGACTCAGCCTTGACTTTATTGTTACCTCCCAGGGGAATGAGACTCCATTTCCTCAGCATGGAAGTAGATGACTTGGTGCTCAGCTATTTTCCATATCATACACTTTGGTGGTTTCGTGGGTTTTTGTCTTCATAGTGTTCAGCAAGTTCTCTCTCCCCTCTCTTTGTATCTATCTATCTATCATCTGTCTGATTATCTGTCTATCATCTATCTATCCATCATCTATCTATTTGTCTATCTATCTATCTATCTATCTATCTATCTATCTATCTATCTATCTATCTACCCACCTATCTATCTGTCTATCATCTATGAGAAAGAGGGAGAGAATGGCAGGCATGGGTGTACCCAGGTCTTCTAATGCTGTAAACAAATTCCAAATGCATGCGCCACTTTGTGCATTTAGCTTTATGTGGGTACCAGGAAATCAAACCTTGTGTGTTTCACAAGACCCCTACCTGTAGCTGAAGACGTAAAATGGCTCTGGCTGTCCATTTTCCAGTTCTGGCTTCTCTAAGCCTTCATCTGACCTTCTTTGTTTAATTCCTTGAGCACACTATAGAGGTGAGGAAGTCCAGGGATAACTTTCAAAATCTGATTTTATATTAGCTGTCATTGCTGATATTTTCAAATTATTCTTTAAGGATGGTGAAAAATATGCTCTCCAAATGTTGATTTTTATCCAGTCCTAATTCTGTAAATTTGATTTAAAATAAATTAACATCCCAAATTCCTTTCTGCCACATCCTCTTCTCTTTAGGATATGATTCCTGAGCGTGCTTGAAGCATTTTTGCAGACATCTGGCAGCATCGTCAGGCCTCTCCGTTCTGTATTAGAACACACTGTATGTTCTTGGGCTTTTTAGCGTGCATGATGTTTGGGTCCCTTTGATCTAATGGTGGCCACAGTCCCTTAAGTCATTGTTTAATATTGAATCCTGGACAATGCTTTACCCTTTTTCCCCAAAACACATTCAAAGCACAACTCAATTTGGGAGAGGGTGTCATCCAGGGACAGGACAATGGAGGAGCCAAACATGCTAGGATCTGACTAGGCAGGTCTCTCCACCCCTGTTTTTCTTAAATTCAAGGTGACAGGGCTGGAGTGGATAATCAAGAAGGCTCTCTCTGCTCTGATATAACCTCAATTCATAAAATCTAGAGAATACTCAGACAGACAATGGCCAGGAGTGTGGGATGCATAGGGAAACTGCATTTCTCCATTGCAAATGTAAGAAAATTCCAAACAGTAGGCAGACTCTTGGTCCTTTTCCTCTGGTTTGGAAATAAACCAGAAAATAAAAGATATCTTAAAGAAAACATTTGTTCAAAGCCACTCCTTTTAAGGAATTCTTTTTCAAAAAGGCTTAAATGTTTCTCCAGAAAGAAGAGATATCTTCTTTCCCACATCTTCCGGTTCCAAGAAGTTTCTAAATTCTGTATGATGCTAAACCTGTGGTAGAGCATTTGACTTACTGCACGAGGTTATGAGTATGATAGTTATTATAGGATATTTTTTTTTGTTTTTTGAGGTAGGGTCTCGCTCTAGTCCAGGCTGACCTGGAATTCACTATGTAGTCTCAGGGTGGCCTTGAACTCATGGCAATCCTCCTACCTCTCTGCCTCCCAAGTGCTGGGATTAAAGGCGTGCACCACCACGCCCTGCCAGGATATTTTATTTACTTAAGTGTAAGCACAGAAATCTGAAGTTAGTCTTTGCCTGTACCCATATTGTAGAGTTTACAGTGTACATCGACAGAAAAGGGACCAATTCTTTTCAGAAATGAATTTTATTCTCTAATCTTCCCACGGACTCCACATTTAATTTCTGGCTCATGTTATTTCTTATCCTGGCACGGTCTCTATCCTATTCTATTACCATAAATGCTAAGGTTTTTAGAGCAGTTGCTTATAGTTTGACGTCCCAATGCCTATTCCTGGTAGGATTCCCATGTAACCCTTCATCTTTATATGACAACCCTTCACTCACCCATGAAACTCATCCTGACTACTTTATATATCTGACACTTCTCTAGGTTGTGAGGACATGATGGGAAATAAGACAGAAGGGTCCTGCTCAAGCTTTCCCACAGTATCATGAAGGACATTGGTATTCAATGAAGGATGGCTCATTCTTTTGTTACAAGTGTCACAGTGTCTATATAAGAGAACGCAGGGTGACTGGAGAACACAGTAGGGAGCTTGTTAAGCTGGTGAATGCATGGGAGGTATTTTAGTTTAGACATTCCAGGGAAAATGATATATTTTTTTTTTACCTTATAGGAGGATGAGGACTTCTCCAGTTGAAGTGAGGTGGGATTCAGAGCGGGAAAGAGACTAAGTCTCACCAAGTCTCGTGGGAACATGTGTCACTCAGCTCTCAGTTACTGCAACAAGATGCCTCAGATAATAAACTTACAAGGACAGAAGGTTTATTTTGTTCCATGGTTTTGAAGTTGTGGTATATGCACAGCCTGCCTCTTGTTTTGGTCCTTTGGTCAGGCAGCACATCCTGCTGGGAGTGTGTGACAGAGAAGAGTTGTGCACCTTAGGGCTGAGAATTGACAAAGAGGAACAGTAGAGCCAGGTGTCGCGCTGCCTCTCCAAGAGCACGTCTCCAAGAACCAGAACACTTCCAGTGGGCCTCACACCTTAACATTTATGCCTCCTCTTAGTGACACTAACATTGGAACTCAGCCCTTGACAAATGGGTCTTTGGAGAGCATTTCCGATCCAAACCACAGCAGACAATAAATTCAGTTTAAGCCTTCAATTTTTAATCCCCATGAGCTACTCTGCCAAAACAAAAATATTTCCTCATGAGAACATTGCTCAAGCACAACAATTCTAAAGCACACATACAGTAAATACTCCAAAATTAATAGCAATTATCCCCTGAGGTTTCCATTATGGATATTCATGTTCTTCTTTGCACCATCCCACAATTTCTATATTTCTTTTAGTGATCACACAGTACGTTTATAGCATAATGACACATTTTATAACAATGAATTTTACTGCTTAAAAGATCGGTCAAGAGAACACCATGTCTACATTGTGTGCTTGCTGAGAATGAAATGATCTCTTGTGTATATTGATTGGCATCTGGAAAATTGGTTGACATAATGCCTGGGACAGCGTAGGCTCTCCAGTATTTGTTACATTCTCTCTTATTCATCTCCAAATCCCTAGTACTGGGCCCAGTGCCTAGTGTCTTGCTCAATAAATATTTGTGGAATGAATCCATAAGCAAAACTTCCAGCTAGAATTGTAGGTATTAATTATGAGGCTGCTGACCATGGAAGTTACTACTTTTCAAAACGAGGCAAAACGACCCATATTTTGGGACGAGGCAGCTCTTATTCAACCTGGCAGTGACATGAAAATGTGAAAGACCAGTTTTTTGTCTGTGATCAAACTTTTAATTAATCCAGGACCCTAATCCACCAAGTAGAAAAGACAACTGTGGTTTTTGAACACTTTTTAAACCTTGAATTGGAAAAATATCAACTATCTTCTAGAGATACCTTAGAGAACTGTGACAGTTTGCATTACAAAGTAAAAGTTAACAGAATAAATATGGTAAAACTTATGCATTTACTGTAATGAGCATAGGATGCTATTATAAAATCATAATTTGGGGGCTTCCTATCCATCATCACTCAGGATGGCCAAATGCATCTTCTTGGTTTTAGAGACTATGATGTATCTTGTGACTGTCAGGAAAATGAGGCAGAAGGCACACCAGGCCTGCTCAGACAAGGATTTCTTTATTCAGCAAGGAGTGGAGAGTGGGCAGACTTCTCTGGGGTCTGAAGTCATGTCTCTGTGGACAAGCTCTCAGGAGGCTCTTTAAAGACTGTAGATGAAATTTTCCAGGGCCTGGGGCTGGGCCTGGGACTCCTTAGGGGGCTGTCCATCCAGAGACACTAGGTAACCATATAAATGTTGATTGGGCTGGGTGCAGAGCTCTTTTCAAAAGGGGCTGTTCAGAGGATCCTTCAGATATGTGAGACATTCTCCCAGGTGCTTTGAGGTGTTATCCTGGGCAAGATCCTGTGTAAAAACATTTTCCCAGGCTCAGATAGAGCTGTATCTTCCCTTCAGTGACATCTCAGGAGAGGCATGGAAGGAAGGGTGTTTTCACTTCCGTTTGCTTCTAGCTCATCTTAGGTTGACAGCAGAAGTACATAGTGCATCAATCCTTTTAGACTATGCTAATCAAGGGTGTGTTCTATGAATTGTAGCACAAGTTACTTCTTCTGGAAGAAATGTGGGTTTTCTTCGTCTGTCTCTTCATGGATTTTTTTTTCTTGGCCTGGGAGATGAAAATAAATCTCATACCTTCTCTCCCAAATTCCTCAATGCCCTCCATGGGTGGGGTGCACTTCCTCTTGGGTTACCTACTGCCCACAAGACACTACTTCAACAGTAAATTTTCCTCATGCATATGCAAATGAACATTATATCCTGACCCTAAGATCTAGACACCCCTTTCTTTCCTACTCCACGTCACCTCTCCTAGGCAAGTAATCAAAATTCAATGCTGGCATTCCCAGCTCCAGGGCTAGTGACATCTGGTTTATTTGTTTGTCTGTCTGTTTGCAAGCAGAGACAGAGAGGGAGAATGGGTGCACCAGGGCTTCCAGCTGCCCCAAACAAATTCCAGATGCATTTGCCACCTTAGGCAGCTGGCTTTTTATGTGAGTACTGGGGAAATGAACTCAGGTTGTTGGGTTTTGTAGGCAAGTGCCTTAATGCTCAAGTCATCTCTCCAGCCCTGTTTTTTTCTTTTGAAAATTAAGTCCATGTGCAGTTTCTAGGTCTTTGGAGATGAACAAAGACTAACACAAAAGGCCATCCAATATTAAAAAGCTATCTCTCTATGCTTGCAAATAAATAAATGAAATAGTTCTTTAAAAGCTATTTCCTTCAGCACTTTATATTGTGAGTGGTAGAAAATTTGTGAACAGCATAGGCTTGTGATAATCCCCAAAGTTCTAAATGGTGGTGCGATTGTCTTAGTTTTAGAATATGTGTAGTTTTTTAAAAAATATTTTATTTATTCATTTTCAAGCACAGAAATACAGAAAGGTAGAGAGAGAGAGAGAGAGAGAGAGAGAGAGAGAGAGAGAGAGAGAGAGAGAGAGAGAACACACCAGGGCTACCACCTTGTGGATCTGGCTTATGGGGATCCTAGGGAATTGAACCCGGGGCCTTAGACACTGGAGGCAAGTGCCTTAACTGCTGAGCCATCATCTCTCCAGCCCTAGAATATGTGTAGTTTTGCTTTGTGAAAATTATCTGTGTGAGCATGGAAAATTCAGTGCTTGTGAAAGACAATGAAAATGCTTACCTCTACAAAATTTTCCATTGGGATGAAGGCTTGGTTTAATGGATACTTCAAGAATTTTTAATCTAGGAAATTGGAGTGAAATCATCAAATTTAAAGTAGCTAAGCCAGAAGTGGTGGTCCATTTCTCTACTCCTAGCACTTGGGAAGCTGAGGCAGGAGAATTGCTGTGAGTTCAAGGTCAGCCTGTGCTACATAGTGAGTGCCAAGCTAGCCAGGATTACATAATAAGACTCTGTCTCAAACACACAAAAACCTTTTAGAATTTCTGGGTCTCATTTATACCTATATGTAGAATGGAAAGAAAACAATCCTCTTGCTATTGCAGAATCTTAATGAAATATCTCATAAATTAAGGACAGGCTTACTAAATTCCTTTACCACCATTAGAATTGGTGGTCTAACATACTCTTTAAAAATTATTATTGTTGGCCAAATGTGGTGGCGCATGCCTTTGATCCCAGCACTTAGGAGGCAGAGGTAGGAAGATCGCTGTGAGTTCGAGGCCAGTCTGGGACTACAGAGTGAATTCCAGGTCAGCCTGGACTTGAGTGAGACTCTATCTAAAAAAAAAAAAATACTGTTCTTAATATTGAGTTTATCTGCATGCAAGATTCTATTTAAAGAAGTATTAACTTAAATAAATAAAATATGTTTTTTTAAAAAAGGGAGGGCTGCTCCCCAGGCCTGAGGCAAAACCCTGTTGCTGAAGAAACCACAGAATGCCATTGATCAGCATTGAGAGACCCTTTGAGGTATAGAATGGTAACCAGCCCCCAGATGGCAGTTAGTGCAGTGCTGGAAGGCACTGCACAAGCTGCCATGGGAAGCTGATCAACAACAGCTGGAGTAAACAGACCACTGGCATGAAACACAGTCTGCGGCCATGAGTAGGCTGACCACACCTCCTACTGGGAGAGAACAGCAAACCAAGAAAGGAGCACTTGTGCAATGGAGGAGCCTGGGCCTGGGGGAAACAATCAACAGCTATTAAATTCGGCCAAATATTACACTCAGCGAGGGGGAACTCTTGATTGGAACTGGGGATTTGGGGTGATATGCACTGGATCCCATAATCTTGGGCTCCCAAGAAAAGATGCACCACGCGAGTGACTGACAGGGAGGCTACTAAAAATAGAAGCTAGGTAATCCAGAATGGTGTATATTTGTTAACTGATACTGATCTCACTTTCCGATAGAGATTGTGTTTGTATTTTTCAGGATACAGTGAGAGAGCTGTGGCCCATATAACCCTACCAACCGACCGCAAGCAGAAAGCTGAGATCCTGGCAAGAGATGAGCCACCACAGTCATATCATGGAGGATCCATATGGAACCCTGAAGAGAATGACGGGATGAACAAGGGACCCACAGCCACAGCCATTCAATCAACTCAGGATAAGCCAGTGAGACAGAAACCAATGATTCTCGACACAAAAACCACTAAGCTCACATCATTAAAGCAGCCTTAATACTCACCCACCAAGACTCAGGGAACTGAGCAGAAGAGGGGGCGGAAAGATTGTGAGAGCTGTGATGGAGGAGATTATCAGAGGCATGGCTCCCCTCAGTAACAACACACTTGGGTCAGAAGAACCCGGCTGAATACTAGGCTATCCATGGTCCCCTACCACAAAGACTGATCCAGATGGCCCACAGAGGAGGATATCCAGCTGACTGGGGATGGGGAGGCAGGGCAATGAGGAATTGGGGATAACAGCTCATTGTTGGCCCACTAAACAATGTAACTCATTATGGACAATAAAAAAGGGGGGTGGCTGGAGAGATGGTTTAGTGGTTAAGGCATTTGCTTGCAAAGCAGGACCAGCGTTTGATTCCCCAGTACCCACATAAAGCCAGATGTACAAGGTGGCACACATGTCTGGAGTCCATCTGCAGTGACTGGAGGTCCTGGTACTTCCATTCTCTCTCTCTCTATTTCTCTCTCTCACTCACTTTCTATCAAATAAATAAATAAAATATGTTTAAAAAAGTATTAACTTGTAACCATGGCTAGAGGTGATCCAGATCTAACAAATTGCACTGAGATGCAATTTCCAGATGACTGTTGTGTGGAAATCTTACACTATTCTGTTATCTGGCACCATCACATAGGTCACTATATGGCTTTGCCTAAGGCATGAAGCTCTACAATATTTGAAGAGAAAGATAACTTGGAGATGTGGAAACATGAATCTTTCAACTCAGATTAAAGAGAGGTCCTCCCAGATTTTTGAAAGTACTTTCTCTTCTCCTACCCAACCACTTTCATTCTCCGAAGGAACCAATGTAGACGTGTCTATAATGAGATAAGAACCCTATTAATTATATATTACAGAGGAGAGAGGGAGCTGGCTCAGTAGCAGAGTACTTACTGAACATGTAAGAAGGGAGGGAGGGAAGAGGAAAGAGAGAGAGAGAGAGAGAGAGAGAGAGAGAGAGAGAGGAGAGCCATCATGAGGGATAAAAAATGGAATGCCAATAGAATTTGCTAATTCGAACCATATCGAGGTTATTAACACAGAGGGAAATCCATAGGACATACAGAAAAGAGAATGAAATTGATCTTTTCAAGCTTTTTATGAGTGAATCACATGAACCACCTTCTCCATGAATTTAACAGAGCTGAATTCCTTCACAGCCCCCAGGGGCATCGTGTCTACTGTGAACCACAGTTGGGCTCTTGGGACTCTGCCTTTTCAGGGTCCTTTTTGCCCAAGTTCACCACACAGTACTAACCATTGTGCTAACGGGGCTCCAGAACCTCCCTTAGCCTGCAAAATGTTCTTTCAAGAACGTGTACTAAAGAGGTCGCACTCTGCTTGCTCCAGGGACCAGTTCCATGTTCTCAGCACCCTGGTTCTTGTGAGAATCAGTAGATTGTAACTTCTTCATTAGATTCTTGTACTTTTCTGTTTTAGAACACCAGGAAGGCTGGCCCTGGATGATCACAACACCAGATAAACAACTAAAACCACAGCACCCAACAGGAAATCCTGCATTTCCCTCCAAACGTGTGAAGGACATGATTGGGTGGAACAGTAGAAGGTTCTGGATAACTGACTGCAGGCTGGACTTTCAGACTCTTTCAGGCTTATCATTTGGAGGCAAATTTTAAGAGTGATAGGTTCCTGAAAGTTTATATATTTGTCTTTATTGTTTTCTAATTTTCTGAATTCTAGACAATTCTGATCACTTTGATTAAACCTGATTCATTGACAGCATTCACATCATCGACTAACAGAGAGAAGTATACTTTTAATAAGGATGTGAAGCCGGGCGTGGTTGTGCACGCCATTAATCCCAGCACTCGGGAGGCAGAGGTAGGAGGATCACCGTGAGTTCAAGGCCACCCTGAGACTACATAGTGAATTCTAGGTCAGTCTGGGCTAGAGCGAGACCCTACCTCGAAAAACCAAAAAATAAAATAAAATAAAATAAAATAAGGATGTGTAAGGAGATCCCCAAATAATTGAAACTGAAGTTTTGTATGTGTGTGTGCAAGTTGTATGTGGTGTGTGTGTGTGTGTCCCAGAAAACACTATTCTCCTTTTGTGACATTCCTGTTTCACTTGTAGGTCTAGTGAACATATCTTTAAATAGCACAAATAACATTTTTGAGCACTTAGCATGTCTTCTTGTTTGCTTCTTTTAGGACTTGTTCAGCCTGTAAGATAAGCATTATTGTCTGCTTTTCAGTTAAGAAAAGCAAACCTTCAAGACATTGAGCAATTTCTTCATCGTCATTCACCCAGCACATAGCCTGTCAAGTCTTCCCTGGTCTTCTTCTCCTGATCAACTCAGCTGTGGGCTCAAAGGCAGGGCTCAGTGTCTCTGAGCTCAGGTGAACCACGCATAAAATGTAGATAATATCTTTCCTATTTCCTGTGGCTACAGAAATAAAAATGAGGTAATATATGATTATCTTTTGAAAGTTAAAAAAAAACAGACATCAGGTAGGACCCAGGTGATGGGATTTGATTTTTGACTTTGTATCTAATTTTGGACTCTGAATGAACATGGGCTTTCAGAGGTCAGAATCATCCCATCACAGAATTATGGATGAGGAGCAAGGCACCAGACACTGCCAAGACAAATCAGGACCATGTTTATCAAACTTCTGGTGGTAAATCTAC
>PVHP010034481.1:0-18992 GCA_004024765.1 Zapus hudsonius
AGCCCACTCACTGCAAATTTCAGGCCCTTGATCCATTTGCCAGCTATGGAGTGGGGGTGGGGGTGGGAGGGAGCCGGCAGAGTGGAGGAGCAAAGCTTGTCTCTGCCAGCATGGAGCTGATGACCCTCAGCAGGGATCTCAGAGATGGCCTCAGGACAGATGGCCACTCAGAACAAGCCCACGGACAGAGAGCCAGGGCTCAGTCCAAGGAAAGAGTTAAACAAAATAGTTTCTAAACATTTCCACTTCTGCTCAGTATGGAAAAAAAACAAATCACACCCCAAGGCCTTAAGCGTATGTATATGTGTGTGTATTTATTCATTATATACATTCAAAGGTAATATACCATGTGCTATGAAAATGTACAAATATAGAAATTTTGCAATGAGATTTTAAAAAAAATGTGAGTAGCATTTCTGGAATTTTCTTCCCACCCTGGAGACTTGTGCATCTCTGTGGAGAGACCCCCCATTGAGTCCTGCAGGCCTGCTGTGAGCCCAAGGCTTTTTTCTGTGGTTGGATGGTTTTAGGCTTTAGGCATAGTCTCTTTCTCTATAAAATAGGGCAATAATTCCCACTTCCTGTGGCTTAAATGAAATGATATTTGGGTGTGTCTGGGACAGGGCCCAGCATTTCGGAAGAACTCTGTGGTAACCATGGTGACCAGCTGCAGACCAGGGCTTCCCTTTCATAATGAAAGTCACCTGTTTGCTGGGCTGCCACACTGTCACCAGAGATACCAGGACAACGCCAGACATGAACTTGAAACTAAGCTGACTGTTTCCCTTTGGCCACATCTGATGGCCTCCCCTCCCCCAGGGTGGAAGTGGACAGATAGATCTAGAACTTGGCTAAGGGAAGGTTGGCTCATGTCTCTGGGGTTGGGGCGGAGGAAGAGGTCCAATTTCAGCTTCTTGGGTTCCTTTTGAGATAATTGAAGTGTCAGCTTGGGTTCACAGGCTGGTCACGGTCGATCCCTCCCTAACTTCCTAAGGCAAGTCCATGAATTATACAGTGCAGGAGCAGACGGCGGCGCTAAGTAAGGCTGCATTGCGAGCCCGGCTTAATAAGGACACTCCAGCTATTCTTGGAAGGCATTTGCAAGTCAAAAATATGGCGCATGGGGGGGAGCTCTGATGTCGACTTCAGACTTGAGCATTTCAGCTGGGTCAGCACTATTTTATGTCACATCTCTGTCAACAAGAAGTGAGGAGGGGGCACGCGACTTTGTTTGGCTTTGTTTTTAATGTTAGCTTTTTGGTGATAGCACAAATGGTCAAATGTGGTCTGACTCCTCCCACCCTCTCTCCCGGGCATGACGACGCACTGCCTAAGGACTCATCTGGTGTGCAAAGATGTTCCCCTGCTCAGTGGTGAGGTGAATGCTTTGCTAGTGCGTGTGTGCGTGTGTGCGTGCATGTGTGTGTGCACGCATATGTGTGCATGTGTGCATGTGGAATGTCTGAGGTCAACATCGCATGTCTCCTCTATCAGTCTCAACTTGCACTTTTTTTGTTTGTTTTTTCGAGGTAGGGTCTCGCTCTAGCCCAGGCTGACCTGGAATTCACTCTGTAGTCTCAGGGTGAACTTGAACTCATGGCAGTCCTCCTACCCCTGCCTCTCAAGTGCTGGGATTAAAGGCGTGTGCCTCCATGTTTGGCTCCAATCTACCTTTTGAGACAAGGTCTCTCACTGAAAGTGGAGCTCATCAATTTAGGTAAATTAGCTAGTCAGGAATCCCCCATCTCTGCCTCCCCAGTGCTGGGATTACAGGCACATGTCACCATGTCTGGCATTTACATGGGTGCAGAGGATCTGAACTCAGGCCCCCTCATGCTTGGGCAGCAGGCCCTTTCCCCACTGAGCCATCCCCACAGCCCCCTTTCTTCGGTTTCATCAAGATTTAGCCTGGCTCCATCTGCTAATCTCTCTATCATGACTAGATCATGCTGGAGTCTCAGCTGAGTCAGAGGAGGGACTTACAAGTTGTTACCGTCAGCTTTCTCGTTACCGAGACAAGTACTCTACCAGCTACCCAAACATAGCAACTGACATCCATCTTAAAAAATTAAATATCACTGGAGGAGAAGTTCTAGGATCAAAGTGGACAAATGACAACCTTTACAAGATGACCCTGGGGAGGGGAGGCATGGTGACCCAAGATGGCTTCTTGGGGGCTTCTTCACAGATGCAGGTCTTAGGATGCAGACCTCACACGCAGGCTTCCTAGTATGTTGGGGAGGGTCTGTTTGTAAACAGTATTTAAAAAAAGACAGGCAAACCTCTGGGGCCGGATTTCACTGAGACAACCAAGGCTGGTGGCTTTCCTAACTCACCCCTGGGCCTCCGAGGAGCCGGCGCATATATCTCCACCCAGCGCTGATGCAAGTATCTCTGGCAGGAGCAGAGCACAGGCCGGCCTGTGAGCTGGAACCATCCAGTGGACCAGTCCGTGTACTCAGCCGTCCAGCTCTTCTCAAACCTCACAGGTTCTCTAATCCCTTGGGGATCTTGTGGAAGCAAAGGCTTTGGAAAGTGCCTGAGATGCTGAGTCCCTCACAGGGCTGGGATCTTTCCCTTTCTTCTTTTTTGAGAAAAGATCTCTCTTGTTTTCTTTCTTTTCCTTTTCTCTTTCTTCCTTTTTCCTTTTGTTTCCTCACAACCTTTCCCTCCCTCTCTCCCTCCCTCCCTCCCTCCCTTCTTTCCTTCCTTCCTTCCTTCCTTCCTTCCTTCCTTCCTTCCTTCCTTCCTTCCTTCCTTCCTTCCTTCCTTCCTTCCTTCCTTCCTTCCTTCCGTCTTGTTAAACTAGCAAGCTCCAGCAATCCTCCTGTCCCACTCGGTATTGGAGTTACAAGTTGCTATAGTCAGCTTTCTCGTTGCTGCACAAAGAACCTGACCCAAAGCAGCTTGTGGAGGAAAGGGTTTATTCTGGCTTACAGACTTCACGGGAAGTTCCATGATGTCAGGAAAAAACAATGGCAAGAGCAGAGGCTGGACATCACCTTCTGGCCAATATCAGGTGGACAATAGCAGCAGGAGAGTGTGCCAAACACTGGCAAGGGGAAGCTGGCTAGAACCCCATAAGCCTGCCCCCAACAACACACCTCCAACAAGGTTCTAATTCCCAAGTTGCCATCAGCTGGGGATCACACCTTCAGAAGAACACGTAAGTTTATGGGGACACCTGGATCAAAGCACCACACAAGTGGATGCAGCCGTACCTGGCTTGTTATGTGGGTGTTTCTCCTCACACCTGTTCAGGGAGCTTTCTTACCCACTGAACCATCCCCCCAGCCCCTCTGTTTCCCTCCCAATCTTTCAGTGTTTCAACAGAAAATGGAGAGAAGACCCTGTTCCCCTTCTGACTAGGATGATGTGAGCCTGAGGAAGGCTGTGGGAATAGATGCTTGCTAAGCAACCATCATATTGGCCTTCCCTTGGAGACTCTTAAATGCCTTCACCCCACCCCCCTTTCCCCAAAAGGACAGGCATTCTCCCAGCCACAGTGATTGGTTCAGTAGCCATGGGCACATGACATGGACTGATCCAATCAGAACGAGTCTCTGTATCTTTGCTGGAAGTGATATTCTCCATCTCTGCTCTCATCCGTCACTCCTTATTCCAAGGAGACCTTCTGGTCAGCATCTGTTCCCTTGGGTGTCTGCTGAGATCTGCCATCTTTGGACAGTTGTTCCCTGCCCTTGCTGACATCAGCTGGGACACGTCAATGTCCTCATCTGAACCCAGATGATGTGAGTCCCCTGCAAGACTCTGCCTCTCAGGTTACCCTCCTTTCCACCAGCATGGAGAAGCCCGTCTGTTCGCTTGGCATCAGGTTGGGGAGTAGGGGTTTCTGGGTGCCAGCATCTGGGCTCCTCCATGGACGGGTGTTCCTCTTTTATCATCGTGATCATGTGTGTGAGTGCTGGTGCACATGTGCCATCACATGTGTGTGATCAGAGGATAACTTTGGGTTTCAGCACTTACCACTCCCTTGAAGAGGTGAGGTCTGTTGTCCATCGATTCATACACCGGAACAGCTGGCTTCCATGTTTCTGAGATTCTCCTGTCTCCGCCTCCCATCTCAACGTAGGAGTGCTTCTCTTTGACCGGAGCTGCTCACTACTTGACGTAGCTTCTTGGGGGTCTAAATGAGGCCATCAGGCTTGCATAGAAAGCACTCTCTCCATGGAACCATCTCCCCAGCCCAGAAGCCCCTCTTCAAGGAGTGTTATCATTTCAAGGTCCCTCCCACTTGTTTCTCAAATGCTTCAGAGACTTCTGGCTCTGTGATTTCTCCTCCCTCAGCTTTGAGTCACAAGACATCCAAGGATTGTGGCTCCTTGTCCCGACTTTGCACGGGCCGCACCCCCTCCTGGTCACTGCCGCCTCCAGCCTTGGTTGTCTGTGTCTAATCTCTACAGCATGACAAGCTGGTTCTCAGCTAACCTTTCATTTTGTTTGTTTTTCCAAGATAGGGTCTCACTGTAGCCCAGGCTGACCTGAAACTCACTGTGTAACCCCAGGCTGGCCTTGAACTCACAGCGATCCTCCTACCTCTGCCTCCTGAGTGCTGGGATTAAAGGCGTGCACCACCACAATATCCATGGCTATCCTTAGATCTACACTTTACACCCAACTTCTTAGAAGCTTTGTTTCCATGATGCTTTTAGTTCAGAATGGGCAGAAGCGTTCTTAGAAAGCAAAAGCCTCAACTAACCAGCTCTTGTGTCTACTCTGAGTATCAAAGATCTGCTCTGAAAAGAAAGCCTGTGAGCAGTTCTTCCCTTCACAGTATGACAGTCCCAATCTTTCCTGAGGTCAAGGCACTTTGGGCTGACTGTCCACCCTGACAATGCCTCGATGGTTCTTGCAGCTCTCTATAGGCCCAAGAAGAACCAATTTTGGAGTTAGAACAACTAGTTCAAGTCCCAGAGGTATTGCACACTTGTGTGGTGTGTGGTGGTGTTCATTCGTTCTGAGCCTCGCTGAGCTATAAAAGGGGGACAATAACAACTTCTGGGATTGTTTCAGGACCATGGGACACAATACGTATGACAGTGACTTGAAATCTACAAAGCATCAATGAACACAAGGCATTATTAGTTTTTGCTCAGTTTTACTACTACTCATTATTATGATTATTGGTTTTTCGAGGTAGGGTCTCTCTCTAGCCCAGGATGACCTGGAATTCACTATGCAGTCTTAGGCTGGCCTCGAACTCACAGTGATCCTCCTACCTCTGCCTTCTGAGTGCTGGGACTAAAGGCCTGACCCACCATTCCTGGCTCAGTTCTACTACATTTTAATCTTCACTGCTTTCCCAGAATGCCTGCCAAAGGCTTCCCTGTTAGTCTCCTTTGGCCATTTGCTCACAGATCTCTGCAAACATGATATTATGCTAGACTTATTATTTATTTATCTTTTTTTATACAGGATCTTGCATATCTCTGGCTGGATTTATGTAGCCAAGGGTGAACTTGAACTTCTGATCCTCCTGCTTCCATCTCCTGCATGCTGGGATTACAGGCATGCAGCCCCCCCCCCCAGTTTATGTGGTGCTGACTATTGAACCCAGGGCTTTGTGCATGGTAGGCAAGCACTCTACCAACTACATGCCCAGCCCATGCTTACTTAATTTTCAATGTGCCTGCTGATGCCTTGCACTGTATATGAGGATTTAGGGGGCAGGGACCACACTTACCTCATCTTGGCATCTCCCACCCTCAGCCAATGTTGGGCATGGATTGGAAACTCAGTATATGTTTGCTGATGAATAAGTGGGCACTTGGTAGGCTCTTGTGGGATAAATAAGTAATGAGCCAGGAGCAGCCAGGAGCTGGAGCTTTAAACTAATGCTTCGAGGGGTAAATTTTGCCCTATTCCTCTAGGGAGTATTGGGAAAGCTGGGAGAACAAGCAAGCACGTGGCTGTTCATCAATTTCCCATGCTCCACCTGGACAGATGCATCTCCTGCCCTGTCCATTGGATTCAGACTTGGATTGGGTAGTGAATCGAGAACAAATGGACATCGACTTGAGGCCAGACACTTGCAGAGTGAGCCTGGGTGTCCCCTGGCTCCCCACTGTGGTTGCTTACTCAGCCAGTTCCATTAGAGATGTCAACAACAGTGAGCATTGCTGGTTTCTCTGGAAGAGAAACAAGCCTTGGCTGCTTTAAGCCACTACTATCTGAGGGTGACTATTTGTTATTGAGCCACAGCCTAGCCTAGCCTGACTAATGAACAATAATAGATGAATAGATTTAGAAAGTACACCTGTATATTTGGGTATCACCTTGTTTCTCTTTTAAATAGATTCTAATGGGGGTTTGGGGAAGTTGTGGCTGGAGAGGGAGCAGTGTAGGGGACATTGGCCATCCATTGGGTTCTCAGAGATTAAGGAGTCAGTAGCTAAAGTGGGAAGGGCCATGGGAACAACCCAAGACTCCCAAACACCCTTCATTTTGGTAAATAGCAACTTTACAGATGGATAAAATGGTTCCGTTTTGTGGTTATCACAAATGTCACTATTATCACAGATGACATTAATTTTTAAGAGGAAAGGAAGAAAATATGTCACATTGCTGTTTTGTACATATGCTGATTGAATGAAAAGTTTATACCAGATGCCAGCTTAAAATAAGGACATATAAATATTTAATTGTTTGTATGCATGCATGTATGCATTTCTGTATACACAGTATTTGTCTACATAGACATAGAACACTGGTTCTCAAGAGAGTGGGGAGTGTGATTTACTTCTATGGGACATTGAGAAATGTCTGGAAACATCTTCTTGCATGTGTGTGTGTGTGTGTGTGTGTGTGTTTCCTGTGTGAGCAGACACTCGTGCACATACATGTGCATAACCTCACTATTGATCCTTAGGTACCATTCACCTTTTCTGAGACAGTTCCTCTCATTGGCCCAGAGCTCACCAAGTAAACTCACCATTAAGCCTCAGGTGTCCACCTGTCTTCACCTCCAAAGCACTAACCTTACAAGTGTGTACCAACATGCCTGCCATTTTAAAATTGTTGACATTTCATACATGTATACCTCACCCTTATTTCCCTGTCTTATCTCTCTCCCTTCCCTATTTTTGTGTCTTGTGTGTGTGTGTGTGTGTGTGTGTGTGTGTGTGTGTGTATGACCCACTGAGTTAAATTAGAATTGATTGCATGAGTGTGAGTGGGGGTTATTTATTGGAGTCTGGGCTGAGTCCCCTTGCCCAACAACCATCAGCTGCTATTTCTGGAGGAGTGGGGTCTTGTGAGCCCCTCCTCATCGATGATGGACTGTTGATGGACTTATCTTGTGCAGAAAACCACAGCTGCTATGAGTTCATGAGCGTAACAGTCATGTCTGTCCAAAAGACAGCATTCCCCAGCACTCCTCCCCATCCTCAGGCTCTTAGCATACTTTCCACCTCCTCTTCTGCCATGTTCCATGAGCCTTAGAGGGGATGGTATCGATTTCCTGTTCAGGGCTGAGCACACAACAGTCGCTTATCCTTAGCACTTTTGTTAACGATGCATCTCTGTATTAACCTCTTCCCACTTCAGAAAGAAACTTCTGTGTTCAAGGCTGATCGTAGAACTAATCTATGGGTATAAATAAATATTTAGAAGGCAGTGTGACATCCTAACATTTAGTATAATAACAGTAGTAGTCCTCCTCTCCCCCTACCCCAGCCAGGGCCTATAACCTCCTTAGCCACAGCCTACCCAAAGACTTTTGCCCAGGCTATTATACTAGGCAGAAATTTTCTCCTGTAAAGTGGGCCCCAAATCCAATCAGAAAGTGTTTGGTTACTTCCATAATGGTCGTGCCACTATTGCACCATCTTTCCTGGCAGGCTGGTTGTAGAGCACACAATGACCACAGCTGGGTACAACTGTTGATAACTTTTCTCCCCAGTAGCCTGCATAGCACCGAGCAGGGAGGAAGCTTCCAGTTCAGTTCCATCTTGATTTCTTTATGTCCTGTAGCCAAAGCTTGTGGGTCTTTAGTCATAGAGTCTTACCATCTAATTGTGGTGGGACAAGAGCAGTAGCAATGCCCCATGTTGTTTACATGGCCTGTGTAACCTCCCTAACCAACAGCTCTTTGGAAGGTGTCTGATCTCTGGCACTGGGATTTCCAGGTAACAGCTTTATGGCCTTTGGGAGCAGTTTTATTCACCCATATAGGTTACCTTCATTCAAACACCTTTCTTTTTAAATTATACTGTTCATTAAGTTACAAAGTAGTAGGTTTCTATATGGATTTTTCTTGATTTTATTTTATTTATTTATTTATTTATATGCAAGGAGAGAGAGAAAGAGAGAATTGGGCATTCCGGGTCTCTAGCTGCTGCAAACGAACTCTAGATATCTGCTCCACTTTGTGCATCTGACTTTATATGGGTATTAGGGAATCAAACCCAGGTCCTTAGGCTTTGCAGGCAAGTGCTTTAACCACTGAGCCATCTCTCCAGCCCTCTATATGGATTTCACATACATCCTCAGTTTTGGCTAACCTTCCTTACACACCCTTCACTCCTCTATCCCTAATGTCAGATGTTTTTATGTGGGTTTGGGGATCAAACTCAGGTCCTGAGCTACTTCCCCAGTTCCCCATGATATGTGGATTATACTGCATTGTTTGAAGCTGCCCCCCTCCACCAAGGACTTCTTTTTTATGTGAAGATGTCGAGACACGTGTTTTTATAGCTTTATGCTAAATATTTCTATAAGTATATAAAATGGTACACACATTGTGATAAGGTAAAACCTTCACTCCCTCACTGTCTTAACAGGTGGCACCAAAGCCCCACATTGGCTAGGAATTATCTTTGAGCAATTTTCATGATATGTCACTGGATGGAGGGAAACGGGCAGAAAACTTGTCAGCGGGACCCTAGATAAAAAGCTGGCCTGCTGGTGAAGACAGAAAAAAATGCCAACTTTTGCTCCTCAGATGGGAGAGTAAGGAAAAAAATGTAAGGAAGATACCAAGTGGATTTTTTTTAGTATTTTTATTTATTTTCGAAAAAGAGAAAGATGGGGGAGAGAGCCAGGGCCTCTTGCAGCTATGAACAAACTCCAGATGCATGTGCCACTTTGTGCATCTGGCTTTACATGGGAACTGGGGAATTGAACCTAGGCAGTCAGGCTTTACAAGGGCTTTGCAAGAAAGTGCCTTTAACCACTGAGCCATCTCCCAAGTCCAAGTTATTTTTTAAAGCAGGGTCCCATGATCTCCTCTTTAAAGTCTCTCCACCTCCCAACCCCAAGTGGATTTTAAAAAACAGGGAAGGCAGAGTAGCCAAGATGGTGAGATCTTGGGATGCTTGGGAGGTAGAGCCCTTTAGAATGTGCTATGGTCATGGGGAGGGAGAGAAGTTGAAAGGGTTTTAGAATCAGAGTGCTGCTGTGTATTATTAACCATTTTGCTAAGTTAAAACCAATAATAAGGGGATGGGGAGGTGGGGAGGTGGATAAAGCACTTGCTGTACCAGCATGAAGACCTGAGTTTGGAATCCCAGCACTCACATAAATGTTGGGCATCGATGCAAGGGCTTATAATCACAGCACTAGGGAGACAGAGACCAGAGGATCCCTGGGGGCTTGCTATCTAGCTAGACTAGTTGAATTGGTGAGTTCTAGGTTCAGTGTGAGATGCTGTCTCAAAAAGGAAGGTGGAGTCTTGTATCGACAGCCCCATGAGACATGTGCTATTTCAGGTCCTCGAAATAAGCCAAGTCCCTCACCCCCAGCTTCAAATATCCAAGAAGCACCGACAACCAAAAGATTTATATCACTCACTCACTTGGAGGCAAGTGAGGCCTGAGCTGATGTGAGGTGATTTATGCTCTTAATTCTTAATTATCCATTGGCTGTAAATATCTGTACATTTCCCCATAGAGATATCAATGTGTTTGATTGCAGAGTGGAAAGTTCTGAGGGTTACCTGATACACTATGAGGCATCGTGCAATTCTTCCAAAATCCAACGTTGCTAAGTGTTGAAGCCTCTGATAAAAACATAAAGTTATTTTCACTTTACCTATAAGAAATATTGAAGTTCTGTAATTAGAATACTACGAATGGTGTGTTAGTTACTTTATCATTTCTGTGACCAAACACCTGACCGGAAGGAAGCAACTTCAATAAGGAGGGGCTGATTTTAGCCTGTGGTTCAAGGTTACAGACTCATCATGGTGGGGAAGGCGTGGTGGCAGGAGCACGAAGCAGGGCTGGTCACATTGCATCTGAAGTCAGGAAGCAGGGAAAGATGCATGCTGGTACTTGGCTCACTTTCTCCTTTTAATTCAATTCAGGACCCCAACTCATGGAATAATGCCACCCTGAGGTGGTTCTCCCACCTCAGTTAACCTAATTCCTCCTAAACATTCCCATAGATTTTTTTCTATCATGGTGATTTTATATCTTGTCAAGTTGACAACCAGAGATGAACCCTCATAAACAAGTTCTTTACCCAAAAGTGTAAAGCTACAAACTCATGGTGAAGACTTGAACCCAGAGCCTTGCCTTTTCTGTACATGTGAATTCCGAAGTGAGAATTCCAGCAAGTTCTCACGGCACCGTGGTCACCCCCCATCCTCTTGTTCTTGGCAGAGATGTTGCTTCCCCAACCCTGTGAGATCTTTATAGAACTTATTCTGTTATTTTTACAATAAACTTTAAAAAGCTTTCAGTGCTTTGGATATTTATTGTTTCTTGGAACCAATGGCAAGCAGAAAGCTATCCACAAAAAGCCTGGACTTTAATGAAGCTTTTGTATAGAAATGTGTTCGTGTGACAAAAATAGAGCAATCCTTTGGCCACGTCTTCTTAGTGTCTCCTTTCGAATCGTCTCTCCCTTCCTCCCTCCAAACCCTTGCTTCTTAAGAACCCCGTATCCCTGCTAGAACTGGTCTCTGATCCCATTCTCCTCCAGTAATTAATGCATCCAACAAAAACTTAGTGAATCTCTATTTCAGCTGACAATGTGACAGGAGAGGTTTTATGGCTTATTAGGAGAGCTCTGGTCCGACAGATAAAAGATTGAAGGCAGTAGACAAGACTCTTCTCTGGACCTCAGTTTAAGAATGACTGAAGAAAAGAGATGATAGACAGTGTAACAAACATCGAAAGCCTCGTCACGAAGTGTAGAAGGCTCACATTCACAGGATTTGATAATACAAAAGTGTGGGCTTTGGCACAATCTGACCTGATCAGTTCTCTTGGCTTTAGTCTTCCGAGTGGTTTGCCTTATGCTCACAAAGTGGCTGCCAGGAGCACCTGTGACCATGGGCTTCACATCCAGGGCAGAGGAGAGGGAGATATTTCTGGAACCAAACACAGTCATAAATGACGGCTTAAAGCCAGATCTGTTTGGATTGAACCAACATCGATTCCTATGAGCTGGTATCCAGCCACTCTCCCTAGTGTTCCTGGAGAGCATCACTTTTGCTCCCAACCGAAGTCCAGATTTCAAATGGATCCGCTTAAGCCCCAGTCACCCTAGCTGGTTCCCAGACCTGAGGTCTTCAGTTGCTCCTGCTGGCTTGGTTACTGCCCCCCTGGGGTGAGCTGCATGCAGAACTCTAATGTCCTTTCCTTTGCTTTCTTTGTATTGGCATTTCTACTGAGCACATGACCTTGCCAAGGTGACCTCTCCTCACTGTCCTTTTAGTTCAGGTGGGTCGATGGCCTGGGTCTCTGACCTCCACCTGGGAATTCCACCATCAACTTCTAAACCTCTTGGATCTTCCTCTGAATCTGTCAATGAGGAAACATGAAAACCCAGGCATGGGGTACCATTGCCTCATGACATCAGCCTGGGTGAAAGCTCTCTATATGTGAGGCTGGCCTTCCACCTGACCCATGATTGCATTGAACACACAACCAGTGGCTTCTGGAAAACCCACAGAAGTTGATGACAAATGTAACCTTTCATGTCTAATCCCTCGAATTCCCAATTCCCTGGGTGAATCACAGCCATTGCTTTCCCTGTATTCTCCTAATTATGTTCTGTACATAACCCACTGTGTACGAACACCACATGTATGTGTACCAGATCCTCCTTCATACATAGGAACATAAGATATGAGCATTCATTCAGTGACTCACAAAGGCGAAGACCCTCCTCCATGTGACCCATGATTGTCAGACTGAGAAACAAGAGCCCACATGTTTTTCATGTGTGTGTGTGTGTGATGTGTGTGCATTCGTATGTGTAAGTGTGCATGGACACATGGGTGGAGGTCAGAGGATAACTTCAGCGGTTGTCCTTGCCTTCCATCTTGCTTGAGGCAGGGTCTCTCATTTTGATTATTGTTCATGGTGTGATGGATTTGCCATGCTAGCTGGCCCAGGAGCTTCTGGGAAATTCTTCTGCTTTCACCTCCCGTCCTGCCATAGGCAAGGGACTACAGATGCCTGCTGTGGCATCCAGCTTTTATGTCGAGTCCAGGGATCTGAACTCGGGCATTCATGCTTGCGTGGCCAAGGCTTTATCTGCTGAGCCATCTCCATCCCACAAGTGATTTTAATAGAGTTTACGTCATTGGGTTTTTATTAAACATGACCAAATAGAAAGAAGTTGTAAGATTTACTTTACAGTAATTATTCCTATTTGAGGCTGTACATATATAGATCTTTATATCTATATCATCTCTATCTATCTATCTACTATCTATGTATCATCTATCTATCTATCTATCTATCTATCTATCTATCTATCTATCTATCTATCTATCGATCTATCTGTATTTAACAATGTGGCCCTGAACAGGAATTCAACCCAAATAATTCATACATTAGAATTTAAACAATACAAACTGAACTAGATGCCAACAATAGCTCATAAGTAACCTTATAGAAGTCTAAAAATATAAAGTCCATAGTCTAGTACCATTGTATTATTTATTTTTAAGGTGTGTGTGTGTGTGTGTGTGTGTGTGTGTGTAGTGCCTATGGACATGTAGGCATGCACTTACCATGGTGTGCATGGGGAGGTCAGAGGACGACCTCAGGATGTTGGTCCTAGCCTTCTACATTTTGGAGACAGACCCTCTTTTGTGTTTGTCACTGGAAGGCCACACTGGCTGTCCCTCTAGCCTTGGGATTCTCCTGACTCTATCTCTCATCATCCGACTTTATGTGGGCTCTGGTATCAAACTCCCATTGTGGGGTTTTTACAGCAAGTGCTTCTAACTACTGAACCACCTCCCTGGTCTGTAGGATTTGGTTTTGTAAGTTTCTTCGAGAATTGATGTTTTGCCTATTCATCACAGCTATAGCTAGAGACCAGGTAGAGAATATTACACAAAGCAAAGACTTTATTGAAGAGCACGGAGGACCAGAAAGACAACGTGGCTGTTGAAGATACAGCAATAATAGCAGCTTCATCCCCTTTAGGGAAGCAGTGAAGGAAGAGACGGAGGTTTCTAGAATGTGGAAGCTTTCAGAAGAAACTACAGAGCTGGGAGCTGAAACCCAGAGGAGGCATCGTCGCTGGCAAGCTGACTCTGATGTGTCTGAGGGGTTGACATCTGTGTGCTGTGGTTGGTTCGTTGGGATGCAACTGGGATCAACTGCGGCTGATGCGGGGGATGGAAGGATGGCCAAGGTAATGCAGCCAGAAACTGCAAGCAAAGGGTTTAGATAGAGCTGCACCTTTCCTCCTGCCCCTGTTGCCCCCCCCAGGGAAGTCCCTCCTCTGGGCACTGACTAGAGGAGCAAGAGGCTGATCAGGAGCCCCCCAGAAGGGTAATAATGGCTAGAGCTTTTGTGAAAGCTGGAAAGGAGCCTCCCCTCTGGGCAGAACTGCCTGTGCTGTGGTGCATGTTCATCGAATAGAGGAAGACCATGTGTCACACTGGGGTGTTCAGCCCAGCAGACAAGATGGGTCTGGATGGTAGCTCCTGGTTCACCTCTGGGCCAGGAGCATTAGTCTACGGGACAGTTTGAGCAGGCAGGCTTGGCTACACGTGCGTGCGCGCGCACACACACACACACACACACACACACACACACACACACACACAGGAGTGCACAGTGCTCACAAACCTAGCATCTGTGTGACTATAGAAGCACACTCAGGAGCCCAGGGAGGTGGCTTAGGGGGTCAAGTGCTGCCTCTGCAAGCATGAGGATCCGAGTTTGGATGCTGGTGCCCCCATAAAAGCGGCTGTGGCAGTGCGGGCCTGGGAGGTAGAGACGGGAGCACCCACAGGGATTGCTAGACAGCTGGACTAGCTGGATCGGTGAGTTCTGGGTTCAGACAGAGAGGCTGTCTCCAGAAAATATAACAAGGTAGAGAGCTCCTGAGGGAGACCTCTGACCTCCACATGCGTGTGCACACACATGTGCTCACGATATGAACATGCACACACCTATCCACAAGAGAAGAAGGAAGAGGAGGGGAAGGAAGAGGAGACAGAGGAAGAAGAGAAAGGGGGAGATGGAGCAGGAGGAGGAGGCGGGGAGAAATACACTCAGGGATGGTTTACTCTGAACACAAGAGAGCTGGCTGTAGCGTTGTCTTGTCTTCCTAGGCCAGGGGTGGGTTGGGTAACATGTCAATAGGTCTCTATGTCCCTGGCATGACTGGTGGCTCACTGATCCCTGCTCCTTCTCAGCAGCAGGCCCCAGGGCTTGCTTGTACAGAGGCATTTCTACAGACACAAGAAGAAACAACATAAACGCCTTTCCTCAGTGAACCCCACCGGGAGCTGTTTCTGAGGATCTAGTGTTGGGGGGAAGTTAGAGGTGTTAGAAGCTTTCAAATGGGATACTAGAGAAGTTGGGATGCACATTCAGAACTCTTTAGAATAGTCTTACAGGTTGGGTGGGAGGCCAGACATGACCTAGTGATGACGGAGATGAGAATAGTTGTCTTAGATAAGGTTCTCTGGAACCAGACTCAGAGCGTGGGTGTGAGAATCTGGTGTCCTCAGAAGGAGGAGGGAGTTAACATGCAGGAGGGCTGGGCCATAAATCCACACATAGGCCATTCCTTGGCCAGGGACCCTGTGGAAGGAAGTATAACCTTGGGACAGGAAGTTTGCTTTGGCCCAAGGCAGTTTCTAGTGAGGACTGAGCTTTGAGCTTCTGGAGAGTTCTGGGCATCACACATACAAATAATGAGGAGGAGGAGGAAGAGGAGCGGAAGGAAAGGGATGGTAGCTATTTGTATTGGTCACCCAGCCCAAGCTAAACGCTTCTGTCTATAACTCTGGTCTTCTGTCTCACAATGCTGACATCTAACCCCCGAATAAATCCCTGGAGCCCTTTTGATTCTTCCCTTTTACCCTTTCCCCACGGTGCAATTCATAGGCAGGGTATATTGGCCCCACCTCCAAAATAAATGCTGAGTCTGTCCATTTCTGTCCACTCCAGTCCCATGGCTGCCCCAGTCACCAGGCCTTCCATTGTCAACTGTCAGTTTCCTGGCTCCCCTTGCTTATCCTGCCATCTGTTTTTTAAAGATTGTTTTTAAAAATTTATTTATCTATTTATTTATTTGAGGATGATGGAGAAAGAAGCAGAGAGATTTATTTATTTATTTGAAAGAAGGACAGAGAAAGAAGCAGACAGAAAGAGAGTGAGTTTTGGCACCCTGGGGCTTCTTGCCACGCAAACTCCAGAACATGTGACACTTTGTGCATCTGGCTTTACCTGGGTACTGAGGAATCGGACCCAGGTTGCTAGGCTTTGCAGGTGTTGCTTTCTAGTTGCTGTGCAGAAAGAACCCAAACAAAAGCAGCTTGTGGAGGAATGGGTTTATTTGGCTTACAGACTCGAGGGGAGACTCCATCCTGGCAGGGAAAACGATGGCATGAGCAGAGGGGTGGACATCACCTCTGCCACAGCACTGGAAATAGCAGCAGGAAGGTGTGCCAAATACTGGCAAGGGAGAGCTGGCTTATAACCCCCATAAGCCCATCCCAACAACACACCTCTAGTGAGGTTCTAATTCCCCAATTGCCATCAGCTGAGGATGGATCTATCAGCACACATTCATTTGTTTGTGGGGGACACCTGGATCAAACCATGACAGCAGGCAAACACCTTAACTGCTGAGCAATCTCTCCAGGCCCTGGAATGACCTTCTTCAGAGTCTGCCATGACTGTCCTTGTTGGCATTTAAGCCCAACTCACAGTCCCCTGCTTAGCCAGGCCTCCTCTAACCAGTTAGCTCCATTCCTAGGGAGATACCAGTCCAACTTGGAATCAAGGCGCTCCTCTCACAGCCAGGGAGCTGTCTGCAAACTGGTCAAGCCCTCCTTTGCACAACACGGTTGAACTGTGGCTATTGCTCCCAGATCCCAGGGCTATTTGGAGACACACTTAGCCAGGGTACAGCAAATCCCACGTGGGTAGGAGGCTCTGGGGAGGGTAGAACTCAGCCTGCCCCTCCGCGTGCAGCAATTGCCTTGCAGAAAAGAGAAGTCTTTCACCACCTCTGTAACACACAGGAAACTTCCCAGCCCTCAGTGGAATAATGAAGGAAAATTCGGTTACTCAGTCTACCAGCCCCAAGGGCAAGTAGAAACAAACTTGAGGTTGGAAATATTTTTAATCTGTGTGTTTTCTTGGGTCATTAAAAGAGAAAAACAAGCTCTTGGACTGTTTTAAGGAAGTCACCATGCAATTTACTGGTCGTTATTGGGTTCTGGCTGTGGCCAAGTCATCCAAGGCCATAGGCTAGGTTGGAGGAGCTGAGGTATGAGACAGGGCAGAGAAAAGGGGCCCACTGATAACACTCTTGGAGACCCTGTGTGGTTTTGAATTCTGTGCTGGGGTGTTCTTATACAATTACTTCACACAGAGTAGCCAGTGTCTAGACTAAAGGGGTTGGACAGGCAGTGAGGACTGAATTCCCTCCCAAGAAGGGAAATAGTGAACTCTGGAGGGCAGAGCCAGTGGGCAAAGGCTTTCTGCTGCTGATGTCTGCTAGGAACAGTGGAACCCTGCGCTCTGATGGAGCTGTGGTACATACAATAATGGGTTTTCCAAGCCCTCCCTTCAGCACAGATCTGCTGTTCTGCGCTTTGCTTTTCCCCATCATTTCCTTTGAGAGGTCTCAGCAATGACTCCAGCACCCTACCTGGCAGATGTGTGATTATCTCGAGCAAACACACACTGGAGGCGATCTCTGTGCTGGAAACACATTGGCACCTTGAACCTGCTTCTTGGAAACAGCCCACAGCTGGTGTTTGAGTGTCCTCAGTGATGTCTTTGGAGAGGGTGGGCACTGCTGCCCAAGGGGTGAAGGGGGAGCGATAAACACGGGCTAGCTTCAGAATGGAGCAAGAGGGGGGCTGAGAACAGCTCTACTTTGTGAACACAGCCAGGCTGGAGCGGGGCCGGGAGGGAGCGAGCGCTTGCTAATTTGAAGTTAATTTTGAATTGCCTTGAAAATCACCATGGGGCATCCCGTTCATTCTGCCTTTGATGGTGGAAGAGAACAGCAGCTTTTATCCTCTTCAGGACTCGGTCCCCCCCCCCTCCAGCAGTGAGGCAAATTAGGCAGAACAGCAGTGGAAGTTGCAGTTGGTCTAATTCCTCAGGAAAAGGTCAGGCTAATTGTTGGTTGGGAGCGTACAGAGCCTGAGCACACTATGGGGGGTTCTGTTTCTCCCGCCTGCTGCATCCTGCTCCCAATAATATCCCTGGCATCTTCAAAGACAGCGGGCTTTGTTGTAAACCAAGACCCCCTTGTCCTAATCGCCAGAATGCCTGCACCCAGCTAGGCTTGAGGGTGACATGAAACAGGGTGATAAGGTCTCTTTGCCCAAGGAGGGCCCCCACTGCAACAAACCTCCATCCATCCATCAAGATCCCCCACAATGCATTAGTTCATTTGCAGTATCAGCAGGGCAGGGCTGGCCCAGAAATCCAGCCTCACTTATTTCTGCTGCTTTCTCTTTTTCTTTCTTTTTTATCAGCAGTTCTGGTTGTAAAAACCAATGCCATGGAGGCTTCCTTGAAGGCTGTGGAATGTAAGGTCTCTAGATCTCTTATATACCTTTGCATCCAAACGAATAGGCAGTTTGGGAAAAAGCAGGCATGTGCTGTTTGGTGCCCTCTGAGAGCAGTAGGGCTGGCAGGATGCCAGTCACCTGAGAGGAGAGCTGGGGCCATGCACTTGATCCCATGATGAGCAGAAAATGGAGAAAATGTCATTTCAAAACGGCCTTGTGTGTGCCAGCCGTGGTGGCTCATGCCTTTAGTCCCAGCACTCGGGAGGCAGAAGTAGGAGGATTGTCATGAGTTCAAGGCAACCCTGAGACTACAGAGTGAATTCCAGGTCAGCCTGGACTAGAGCGAGACCCTACCTTGAAAAACAAAACAAACAAAAAACCCTGTCTGTGTCTTCTCTGGATAGAGATGAAGCTTTCATGGGGAAGACAGATGTGCCTTTTGCACCTTAGAAAGCACCCTTGGGTCTGGGAAGAAGATTGTATGGTTTAGACTATGGGCTGTGTGAGATGAAGTTGTGTGTGCATGCCCCAGGCCGGAGCTAGCTCCTGTCTCCACCTCCTTTCCCTCATCACTTCCACCCAGCATTCACACCGCTTGCTTCTGGAAGCTCAAGGTTCTGTTATGTCCTTTCCTGGACAGCTTGGAGGAGGTGCCATCATTCTGGAGTCTTAGGTTGGACTGATATCATCTTTACACCCTCAGTATAGGGCCTCTTGGATGAGTACGTCTCACCTAGATCCCTCCAGGAAACCACATGAGCCAAAGTTGGGATAAATAAATATTTTTCTGCATAAACATGCTCTTAGAGAGAATGGTGACTCACTCCTGCGAGTCCAATTCTTGTGAGGCTGGAGCAGGAGGTTTGTCATGAATTCAAAGCCCTTTAGGGCTACTTAGTGAATTTGAGGACAACCTAGGCTGAGAGTCAGACCCTGTTTCCAGAAAATAAGATCAAGCTGGGTGTGGTGGTACACACCTTTAATCCAAGCACTTGGGAGGCAGAGGTAGGAG
>PVHP010034482.1:0-19081 GCA_004024765.1 Zapus hudsonius
GGGAAGCTGGCTTATAACCCCATAAACCCGCCCCCAACAACACAGCTTCATCCAGGTTGTAAAACCCAAACTGCCATCAGCTGAGGATCTATCTATCAGAACACATTCAATTGTTTGTGGGGGACACCTGGATCAAACCATGACATCTAGTGTCATATAACTGATGAAATAAATACTTTGTTTACTTAGGTATAAATTATGTTGAACGTTTTTTCCTATATATTTATTTTTCATTGGTGTTCTAATATAATATGACACTGAAATAGATATGATTTGAAGATCAAATAAATTACAATTAGGGTAGGGAGGGTTATGCTCATCATTTATTAACTTTTCTAATTGTTCGTCCTCCTTACTTTCATTTTAACAAATATGGTATTGGGTGATAAACTTATAGATGATTGTATTGTTTCCCTTTATGACTTTGGATGTAGACATATTTGTGGTGCTAATATTAATTGAAGGATGATTTCTCATGGCAGCAACTCCTCACAGCACCCAGAATGACAAGCCTATTAGCCTTGTTCACTTGGAAGACTGGCTTTTCCACAGAGAGATTCATTAACAATCTTTATATTGAATTATCATTTCATTTCCCTTAAAATTTTCGAATGAAATGCATATGCTTGTCTTATTGTCTTGCCCATGTTGACCTCAAACTAATCTCTTTCCCAGCCTCCTGAGCAGCTGGGATGACAGGCACACCTGTCATTGCACTCTTCCAGGAAGCAACTGCATGTGGACAGACACTATCTACAATAGATGTTTTCTAGATTCTTAATTTTACACCATTTAATCATCTGGTTTATTGGAAAACGAACTTATTTATTGACAAGTAAATGTTAAAATATATCTTAATTACTATAGATTTATTTGAGCTGACATGTTAATAGAAAGAAATTTTCCTTTCTAATAGAGCACTAATCCCTGTCATGGGAAAGTACATGACTCACATAAAGGAAGTACATTTCCACACCATGAACTTTGCTTATCTGACTGCTTGTATGGCCACAGGCTTAATTAATCACCCTTTCAGTTAAAGTTAATATCTCTACTTTGCACACAGTTACTATCTCAGTACACACAGGTAATGATTGCACTTATTTATTTGTCATTTATCAGAATGAATACAAATCAATGATTATGTATGCAAGATGACTTAGCTACGGTAAAAACCTGCTTGACTCTTTGACAATATAATCTATACCTATATTCATCGGCAACAGACTCTTCCTTTTATCCAGCATTTCACTAAACATATTACAGAGTAGACTTTGCTAATATTTTAACTTGTCAGATGCATGTTCTTTATAAGATGAATCCCATCTCTTATACTGAACTGTCTCCACAAAATTCATAGTCTGAATTATCCTCAATATGACTATCTTTGGAGATAGAGCCTTTAATAAGGTGATTAATTAAATAGTGATTGGTGTCATGATCCCCTAGAACAAGTGTCTTTATTGAAGGGGATGAATCTTCAGAGAGAGCATTTCCACCACCTCCTACACATATGCATTCAAAGAAAGAGAAAAGGTGATAATGCAAGAGCTACCTTCTGCACTCCTCAAAGCCTCCGCAGACATGACTCCTGTGCACACCACATTCTTGGTCATCCAGGGAGAAAATATGTTTTATGTTTGTTTGTTTTTTATAAAATATATCTTTATTGTCCATATTTATATACACTGAATGAGCAAATAATGTGTTGGTGTCCCCAGTTCTCCAATTTCCCTCTTCCTTTCAACCCAATCTGAAGTCATTTGTAAAGGTAGTCCAACCATATTAACACAAATCCATATGTTTTCATTTCATAGTCAATAACGCTTTTAAGCATACCTCTTATGCAACTTTGTCTTTGATATTGGGATTTTCATGAGTTTTTTAATAAAGTTGTTGGGCCCACAAAAGTACATTATTTTCCATGTTAGTAAACTCTCATCTCAGAACTGCATCCAAACTTTTTCTTCTACCATTTCTTCAAATGCACTCCAAGCAGTTGATCAGGCCAGAAGCTGTCCATGGCTTGCCTCCATTGTCTCAGATGTTCTAGAGCAGAGTAAAAGTAATGTGAAAATTCTGACCATCTCTTTTTCATTGGTATAGCAACAGACATTTCTGTCCTAAATCTCAAAGATTACACTGAATCTGTAGTGGAAGATCCCAGAGGATTCATGCCACAAAATGTTCCTAAAGGTCAGTGCTTGATCAACTGTGAATGTTTCTTTCTGAGATGAGGTTACATGTATTCCAGGCTTGCCTCAATATGAAAATGAAGCTGAGGATGACCTTGAGCTCCTGATTTTCCCACCTCTCCACCCTGAGTGCTGGGATTATATGCTTTTGCCACTATGCTCAGTTTATACAGAGCTGGTGACCAAAGCCAGAACTTTGTGTGTGATTAGCAATACTGAGCCACACACATCCTAATGACAACTGTGCATTCTTAAAGCACGTACATATCATATTCTTTATATCCAGGGAATTATCATTTCTATTATATGTTCAGTAGAATCTAATAATTTTATAAATTTACTTTCTCTGCTTTAATTATGATCAACTATTTTGTCAAAAATTTCAGCTTGCAAAGGAAACGTATCAATTATATTTATACTTATACATACATAGACCATGTGATAATATATTTATTTTTATGTTTTTAAATAGAATTTCTGATAATACTTCTTGTATTTTAATTTGGGAATATCTTTTGTTTAAAATTTTTGTCAATAGGCATACTTCTGCTTTTTTGTCTTTTTTTTCCATACTGGGGATTGAACCAGGGCTATGTGCACTTCACTACTAAACTATGCTTCTTACCTCTCTTTTCCTTTTGCATTTTGAGATGGCTTCACTAAGTTGCCAGGCTGGCCTTGAACTTGTGATTCTCCTGCCTCCGTCTCCTAAGTAGCTGTGATTACAGGTCTGGTCCAACCTCCCTTACTTTCATATTCAATTAATGGCTTCAACTCTCATATCTGTTGAATATAACCAGTTGTTCCTACATTTCCTTGCATCCTTCTTCTCTAAAATTATTTGAGTCATCTAAACTCCATTAGGGCAAAAATGAACATATCAACTTTCCAATAGTCTTTACTTCCTACCTTCTTAGTAGTATCACCATGTGGAAAACATGCTCAGACCAAGCAGGAGCATTTAGTTTCCAAGTGAAATCCTCTACCAACCCAATTTTCAGATAAAATGTCGTTTCTTTTATCACTTTTCTATTGTTGTTCTCACTTAGTTTATTGTTCAATTTTTAGCATATCTTAACCTCCATACTGTTTTCCTTACTAGTCTCTGATGTGTAAGATTATATTGCTAAATATGAAGATGACGACCAAGATGGAAGCTAAAATCCCCCATAAATATCTTTCCACAGACATACCAGTTTTTTATGCAACAAAATGCTGCCATAAGAGCTAAGAGGCACTAGTGCCTGATCTTAGTACAATTAAAACACTTTTTAAAAGACAGTAAGTAAGAGTTCTTATTTTTACCCTACTCCTAAATCCTAAACCCACTATGGAGACACATACCTCCCACTTTGATAAAAGAGAGGAAGTTAAGTCCAAATGTCAGATTTGAAACCAAGTACCAGGTACCCTATGCCATTCTGAAATTCAGTGATTGACATTTCCTAAGACCCCACCTTTGGATCACTAATCATTGGCTGAAAAACTGGAACTTAGCTATACAGTTGATCATCTTCACTGCCCTTTCCTGAAACTAAGGAAGTAGTTATGGAAGTAAGACCCAGTTATTCACTGTGGAAAAGGACACCCAATCTTGAATGAGTGTTGAAAAGAATAATTATTAGGTAGAGCGTTCTGTGCACATCTCTTAGGTCTGTTTGCTCTATGACATGATTTAGCTCCAATGTTTGTTGTAGAAGAACAGATTTGTTACATCTGACACATTGCAAGTCTTGGAATGCACCTAGAGCAGACATCCTTACTGTGCAAGTTCATGTGGCTATGAAATGCAGACATGGACAAGATTATTGTCATCATTGTGGCCAACTGACTGACCTCTCCAGCTGTACTCCAGTCTTGAGCACCTTGTTGTGGTGCTCTGAGTGGAGGTGTACCGAGTGTGCACCTACAGTGTCCCACTGAAGGTGGGACAGTGTGGTAAGCCTCCTAGGACTTTGCAATGGTAGACTGGAGAAACCTCACACTGAATATTTTAGTGTCCCCTTCCCAGGCTACTTCTCATTAAAAGAGCCGCTGGAATAGTCCCCTTGCCAAACAGAAACTAATAAAAGCAGTCTCTGAGACTTTTACTTGATCAAGCACCACGCATGTTAAGCTGTCACAGTCCTGGGCCCCAAATTCATCTTAGCAGTAGGAAGCCCATAGCAGCATTGGCCTTAGTCCTTTCCTGGTGCTTTGCTGTCTGTGGACTCAGGGTGAGATGTAAACCGCTTGATTTGATGGTCACAGGTAGAATTTAGGCTGGTCTAGCCATTGTGATTCTTTCTGAGCTGGCTGAAACCAGCATTCCTGATAACAGGTAAGTGACTTGGATGAGGCTCTTTGGCTCTCACAAGGGAACTGAGCTCACTTCGCCTACTTCATCAATGAAAGAGCACCTGCTGTTTGCATGAATAAGTTCATCAAAGATAATCTCAGACAAAGGAACACCAACAAGCACTGATCTATATACTCACTACAGGTTTGCCAGAAAGGCCAATGAAATACTTCCAGATGAGCAAGTCTTAACACAAAACGAGAAACATGAAATCCATTATGTTTCCTCCAAGAATGCCAAATCCCATAATAGAACTCTTCACCAAGGGTCAATTAGAGGAAATTCCATTCTAGACAATGAATTCAAAAGCATTATTTTAAGAATGTACAAGAACTAAAAATAAATAAATAAATGCCTGAATGAAATCCAAGAACATACAAACAGGTAAATCATATGAGACCATTAAAACAAAAGATTAGAATGAAATTCAATAAAAGAGATGTCAATGAAGAACCAAATGGAAATAATGCTGGTAATGAAAAATGGAATAAGTCAAGTAAAAAAAACTCCACAGAAACCTAACCAGGAGAATAGACCATGTAAAGAACAAAACATTGCTGCCAAAGACATGGTAAAGGAAAGAGATCACATAGTAAAAATCAATGATTAGTTTAAAAATATGAGAACATTGGAGACATTTGGGACACCATGGAAACCCAAGTTTATGAGTACTGGGCATAGTAGAAAGAGAAGAATTTCAGGTCAAAATACTAGAAAACACTTTCAGTAAAATTATACAAAAAAAATTCCCAAGTCTAGAAAGAAAAAGAGGTTTCCATCCAGGTGGAAAAACAAACACAATACCAAATAGATAGGACCAGAAAGAAACTTCCCACATTATATTATAGTTAAAATATTAACACATAGAACAAAGAAAGAATATTGAAAGTCATGAGAGAAAATCATATAAAATGTTTTATATAAAGGCAGGGCCATCAGCATAATATCTAATTTTTCAAAGCAAAGGCTGGTCCATAATAGCTCAGAATGATGGATCTCAAGCATTGAAAGGCCATTCTGGTAATCCATGATGCAACATCCAAAAACATCATCTCTTATAATCAAAGGAAAAAGAAAAACATTTCCATAATAAACTTATGAACATGAAGTCAGTTCTACAGAAGATACAGGAGTACTGCAGAATGAAGAGAAGGGTAAACACACTCAAAGGGAAAAATAATTATCAATATTAGAACAGTTTCCAAGAAAGTGAAGACGAAAATACACCAATCAACCAAAAATCATCAATATAACTGGAATTAACTCATACCTTTCGATATTAAGTCTGAATATTAATGGTCTCAATTTCCTAAATAAAAGACAATAACAACCTGGATCTTTTCAAGAAACTCGCCTCACTGTTGTAAACAGACACTACCTTAGGGTGAAAGGAGGGTAAAGGTGTTCAAAGCAAATGGAACCAAGAGAGAAGCAGGTGTATCACTTACCTTCTCATTGCTGGAAGAAACCATTCAAACAGAAACAAATCATGGAAGTAAAGGGTTTATTTCAGCTTATCGTTTTGAGTGGAAATCAATTATGCTAGAGAAAGGATTACAGGAACAGATAGCTGGTATCAAATCATCACATGAGCAAAGATAAAGAACAAAGTAGAAAAGCACCATGTGGGCTGCACTGTAACACCTCAATCCCATCTCTGTACCACACTCCTCTGGCAAGCCCCCACTTCCTAAAGGTTCTGCAAACATCCCTCAACTAGGGATCAAGCATTCAAACACATGAATCTATGGGGGCGGGGGGGTACTTTCCACATTGAAACAATCACAGCAGAAGCCCATACTCTAATATCTGGAAAAAAATGACTTCAAACCAAAAAGAGTCAGAAGACTTAAAGAAGAGCACTTCATACTCATTAAGGGAACAATTCAACAAGAGATCATTACAATCTTAATTATATACTCACCAAATGCAGGTTTACAAACTTCATAAAACAAATTGTTATAATGGTACCACAGATTAAGCACAAAATAGTTATAAAAGGTACTTTAACACACTACCCACTTCAATAGATAGGCCATTATGAAAAATAAGAAAGAAAGAAAAAAGAAAGAGACAGAGAGAAACATTGGACCTAACATGTTCAATTTTTTTTAGAAACTACAGAATACACATTGAAGCCATCCACAGGACATACTTTAAAATAGATCACATATTAGGAAACAAAGCAAGTCGTAGCAAATCTAGAAAAATTGAAATAACTCTTTATATAAGAATGTCAAAAAATCAATAAGATTAGAGATGAAAAATAAACTTTAAAACATATGCCAATGAAATTGAATGATTCATAAGGATATATTTCAAAAACCTGCATTTCACCAAATTGGAAAATCTCAAAGAAATGAGTGAATTCTAGATGCATATGACCTACTTAAATGAAACTGAGATGAGAAGAATAATTAAACAGGTCTTTAACAAGTAATAGAATTAAAGCAGTCATAAAAATTTTCCCAGTCAAAAAGAAAGTCTGAATTCTGGTATGTTCACTTCAGAATTGTTTCAGACTATTAAAGAAAAACTGAATAAATGCTACTCAAAATATTCCACAACATACAAAAGAAAGCAACACTCCCTAACTTGTATTACACAGCCAGCATTACACAAAGGGCAAAACCAGGTCAAGTTATAACAATAAAGAATACTTTACACCAATGTCCTTGATTAATATAGTCACTACAAATCTCAGTATAATAATTGCAAAATGAATTTAAGAACATATCAAAAGATGTTCACCTTGATCAACTTCCTTTCCCTTCCCTTCCCTTCACTTCACTTCCTCTTTCTTTCTTTCTTTCTTTCTTTCTTTCTTTCTTTCTTTCTTTCTTTCTTTCTTTCTTTCTTTCTTTTTCTTCCTTCCTTCCTTCCTTCCTTCCTTCCTTTCTTTCTTTCTTTCTTTCTTTCTCTTTTTCTTTTTAAAAGGAGGGTCTTACTCCAATCCTGTAGCTCCAGGATGGTTTTGAATTCATGGAGATCCTCCTACCTCAGCCTCACAAGTGCTGGAATTAAAGATGTATGCTACCACACCAGGATTCAATTTGACTTTTTTGCAGAGATATGGATCCACATATATAAATCAACAAATACTCTCAAGAAAGAAATCACATGATCATCTCAATAGATGCAGAAAATGCCTTTGAGGATATTGAAGATAACTTTGTGATAAAAGCACTGGAGAGAATAAGGATGGAGGGAAATATCTCAAATATCTTATAAAGGCTATATATGACAAGCCAATAGCCAACATTTTGTTAAATGTAGAAAGTATGACTCTACTTATAAAGTTCCATCAGAAAACTCTTGTAGCTGAAAACTACTTTTAATAAAGTGGCAAGATACAAAATTAACACTCAAAACTGGTAGCCTTTTGAATGTCAATAAAAAATATACTGAGAAAAATAATCAGGAAGCATTCCCATTCATAGTATCTACCAAAAAATTAATACCTTAAAATATTCCCATTCAAGGAAGTCAAAGGCCTTTGTAATGAAAATGTCAAAGCACTGAGGAAAGAAATTGAGGAAGATGGAAAGGTCTCCCTTGCTCATTGATTAGAAGAATTAATATTGTGAAAATGGCCCTCATATAAAAAGTAACATGTATATGCAATGCAATCCTTACTATGTTTAAGAGGTAACCTATAGAACGGAAGACAATCTTTGCCAGTATATATATATATATTATGACACATTAATACATAGAATAAATAAAGAACTTAAACTAACTTCAAGAAAATTGCTAAAGATATTTGCTTGGTCTCTTAATAAGAAAATTAACTTTGGGGTTAACTTTGGGGCAAAAAGACTAGTCATAGCAAGTTTTAAAAGAAGTGACTGCCACAGGTCAGCTTTAAGTACTAAATGATTCTCTGGCCTAGGTTTTTGTAAAACAGAGTACAACTATTCTTTTCTTGTGAAACCATGTAGACTGACCAATGCTACCACTGGACTTGATCACTCCAGTTATAGCTATTGGCTCAGTGACTAGGTTGTTTTTGGGTTGAGAAATGTACAGAAAGAACTCTTTAAGGTACTCGCCTGGGCTAGCTATATTTGTTTGCCAATGTATAAATTGTTGGACAGGTAGGGTTTTGGGGGTGAAGTTTACTTACTGGTGTTGATTTTCTAGAGTAAGTTTCTCACATCTAAAAACATTGTGAGTTTTAAAAAGATGGTTTCTATTTGTCTATGCTAATGCTACCAAATGGTCATTGTATTAGTCAGGGTTCTCTAGAAGGAACAGAGTTGATAGAATGGATATATATAAAAAAAGGAATTTACTGAGACAGCTTACGGCAGTCCCATAGTAGCAGTCTGTAGGCCCACAGGTAAGGAACCAGTAGCTGTTCAGTCCACGTAGATGGATGTCTCAGCAGTCCCAATCCAGCTCAAAAGGCCTGATGAATCCCTGGGGAGCGGCCGCTCTTCAGTCCACAATGTGAGGCCGAGGAACTGTGTTCCGAGTGCAAGTCACGAACCAGCACCAGCAGCCGGGGGAGGAAGGAAGAAGCATCTCCTTCCCCTTAAGTTTCCTTATATTAGTCTCTTTCTGGAAGGCCCACCCAGGATTACTATGGATTAGCTCAAATTGACAAGCTTAACCATCACAAGTCTTCTGCAAAATCCCAAAAGGAATTTTTCAATCCTTTCTGCAGGCAAGCTCAGGGATCCACCCAAGATTATTATGGATTAGCTCAAGTTGACAAACTTAACCATCACAAGTCCACCCCTTGTCAACTTGACATCAAATCATATCTTCTTACATTTTAGTATCCAAGTTGACAAACTTAACCATCACAGTCATCATTGGATTTATATAACTTAAAGATTTAATTTGAGCCATTGTGGCTTCTATCCTCCTATTAGATAAATATGTTGGGATACTTTAGTTAAGCTTTTATAAAATTTCTGTCATGGATAAAACATAAAATTATCTTATGTTTGTAAGAATCTGTAATATGTATCAGGTTAATTAGTACCTAAAGTTAAACTAACAACATTGGTTGTCAAAGGGTTTCTCTTTTGAAAACAGATTCATGAAAGGTTATATTAAAATTCAGCTGTTCTTATTTGACAGGACTGGACTCTGCTTATTGTGGAAAATCACAGTCTCAATCTAAGATATTATTTCAACAATTGTCTTATTTTGTGTACTTAAACTAACTCTTTAAGACATATTCTCTACTCCAGGATACAAATTCAGACATCTGAGGAAAATTATTTCAGCCTCTACAACTTTGAGTTCCCAAACCCTCCTGGATAATTGCCATACAGGAACCATCTCAGATCATATCAGATACTACGATATCATTCGATAAACAATTCTGGGAATGGATCTCGAGTTTCCACGGTGGACAGCAAGCTGACACTGAACCACTCTCCACTGGACACCCTATGTGAAACACTCCCCACTTCTGGGGGCATCACACAACCTTCTGCCTCACAACGTGAGATAGCACAAAATCTTGGCAAAATGATATATGGCTATTGGGCCTCTCTCTTGGGCCTTAGATAGGGATCCCTCCTCTCTCTGAGGAACACCCCCAGCTGCCATAACTTTGTGTCCTATTCAGTAGGAAAAAGACGAGAGAGAGATTTCTTCATCCTCATTTCCCAAAAGCAATTGGGATATCCTCAAGAGAGGGTGGAATTATATAAGTTTAGGAGTGAGACCCCACACAAGGTTGCCAAGGACTTGGGAGAGGATTTGGCTGTGTTTTTCCCATTGGGGAGAACTGCCACTTATGGGTAACTGCTAAAAATTTAAAATATAATTAAAATACCCAAATATAGGGGAAATCACCATCAAACAACCCCCCCCCCCAATCCCACTTAACCGCTTGCGGATGATACCCGCAAAGCAAGACCTTTGTGCTTCTTTACAGGAATGTGGGACCTTCGAGGATGCCAGCTGCCTCTAATGGCTCCTCAAGGTCCAGAGTGAGTCATCTTTACAACTGACAGGACTTAAAGCAGCCGCTTCCGAAGCTGTAACACTCCTGCAGTCCCGGGCCTGCTGACAGGACGTGCAGGGGCTGCTGCAGCCAGAATGTCGCTCCGCCCCCATAGTAGCAGCTGCAAGCGAATGAGCAAGCCAAACGAACAAGTCCCTAATGCCTCTGGGCAAACGGGGGACCCAGAGCACGAGTGCTCCCTTCCCTGTACTCACTTCCCACCAACCTTCAGCTGGCTACCAAAAGCCCTGCCAGACAGCAACAAACCTCAGATTTTTAAACAACATTTGTGGCAATGACAGCTAACCTAACCTTTGCCCTGAGACTTGGTATTGCTGGAGCAGATATGGACTTTACATCTATAATGGTCTAATCAAAACTCCCTTCAAGCGGCTGTTGACAGAGACTTGGGACAATTAGTATTCAATATTATACCTCAAAGACTCTATAAAATCCTTGTCTAGAGTGGTCCTCCAAAATAGATGGGGACTAAATATGTTACGTTGTTTCTTAAACAAAGGGGGCTAAAAGGATACTATGTGTTATGTTATTTCTTAAGAAACGGGGGCTAAAACAGTATTTTGCTTTTGTATTATGCCTTTATTGATCATCCAAGAGTTATTAAGGATGCCCTTAAACCAACAAAAGGGGCTCAGAGAGCAGGATAAAGCTTTCTTTATCTTAGTTCACACAGTAAGCTAATTGCTTTTATTCACAAACAAGTCATCAAGGTACAGCTCATGGCACTAAGGGCCCAATTTTGTTTCCCCCAACAGTAATTTTCTCTCAGGATATGAGTGGCCCACTTTGGAGGCTCACTCCTTGTCCTGGGGTATGAGGGGTTCTATTGGGAGCTAATCTCCCTTACAATTATGACAAGTATGAGTTGGTCCCAGGGTGTGTGGCCAAACTCTCCTGCATACAAACAAAAAAGGGTGATATGTTGGGACCCAGCCTGGCTGAATATCTGTGAGCTAAGTTTTAGAATATAATATGCAGCCAGATGTGGTGACTTATACCTTTTGGTCTGAGCCCCGAGCATGGTAACTTATGCCTTTTGATCCTAGCACACCTGTGTCCCCTGGAGGCAGAGGCGATAGAAGTAATGCTAATAAGCTTTGTTCCTGCTTGCTGAGCTTCCGTAGACTTGTTCCTGCTTGCTAAACTTCCTTTTGAAAGAAATATGACTGTACAATGCATCCTTGGAAAATTATGTTGAGTGCAGTAATAGCCTCAAAAAGACAAACATTGCATGTTCTCCATCATATGCATATCCTATCATTGAATCTCCAGAGCAGCAAGCATGTGTAACAGAACTTGGGAGTATTTCCAGAGACCAGGAAGTTGGGAAAGGGCTAAGTGTGAGAAATCTTAAGAAGATATGATAGTGGAACACAAGTGTTAGGAATACAGTCAGAGTGGATAATGAGGCTGGAAAGGAAGTGATGAGGGATGAGAAAAGAAGGTTGAAAGAGCATTAATCAAACCTTAGTATTAATGAAAATCTACTAGTTAATAAACAATAAAAATACATAAATAGAAAAATATTAATATCAATTGGCTTGTATTACATTTATGGACAAGGCTATTCCTAGTAGCTGTGGACTAATAAGCAATAATGTTAGTTCCAGGCATGGCTCTCCTCTCATTGTGTCACTGCTCAGGGTAACCTCTGAGGTCTAAAAAATGATGCAGGCTATTACCATGGCTGCTTGCTGCCCACCAGGACTGAAAGATAACACACCACACCTTATGGCTGCAAGACAGAGAAATCAGCTTGGAGCTAAGGTAGAAGGTTTCATCCTGCTGACTATTTTTCAGTGTCAGAAGGTGCTATGCAGACTACTGACAGAGAAAAGTCATCTATAACACAGCAGTAATCCTGTATTCTACAATACTGACTCACCAGGCAAGACATGTCCTCTGGTGCAATAGCAGCATGAATATTACCAGGGTAGCCATTAGCTCTCTGATTGGATCTGAGGCCTGCTCCTCAGGAGAGAATGCATGCCTGGTACTAAAAATTGGGTTTAAAGCTCATGGGTGGGGAGAATGTAGGCCCTAGGGAAGAACCCATTATTGCTATATTGCTAAATGGATGTGTTGTCAAACTGCTTCTTAAATATTGATCCTTATATCCACAGATCAGTTCTGATGTCAAAAATGCTTTTCAAGGGTTTTTTTTGTTGTTGTTTTTGTTGTTTTTTGGTGATGAGTGACAATGAAGAGAATCATCACTTATTAAATGCTTAAAATAAGGGACAAATATTTGGCTCTACATGGAACATATATGACATCCCCTTGGGGGCTGAGGAGACATGGTGGGAGAGATAAGATAGAAAGAATGGAGGAGCTGGATGAGAAGGAGGAACTGGGGAACTCTGGTGACCAGAGATGGCCAATTCTCTGCACTCATGAATCCACCATAGATGTGATTATCTGCACATGACCTGCACAAAATGGGCCTCTCAACATTCTGTCACAGATGAAGGAGGAACTTGGAAGGCCAATTCTTTCTCTGCTGAATATGAGTCATTTTCTTCCATTGTATAGTTAATAGTAACTGATGAGAAGGAGTACAGTGAAACTGACTGTGGTACATGTAATTAAAATATAATGTAAACATTTGAAAATGTCAAAAATGAATAAATTCATAAAGATTAAAATGAAAAATAGAGAGGTTGAGCTTAGACCATTTTAACATATAGTTGAATAAGTGTCGTAGTCAGTCACATGCTGCTGGGATGAATCTCCAAACCAGGCACAATTTTGGGGAGGAAAGAATTTATTGAAGTAACAGATCCAGGGGAAGTTAAGGAAAAAAGGCTGGCCCCCTTTCACAGAAGCAAGCAGTGAGAGAGAGAGAGAGAGAGAGAGAGAGAGAGAGAGAGAGAGAGAGAGAGAGAGAGAAAACCCACCACCAGAAGCAAGCAAGCACTCTCCAAATAAACAAAACAAGAGGAACTCCAGGCTTGAGCTCAGACTTCTTTTTGCATATGTATAGCTAGAATTCCAGACTCACCCCAGAAATACCTTAGGGCTGAACCATAGGATCTGGCCAAGGTGACATACCTCCTCCAGCCAGAAGTGGTTGGAGACAATTTACAATTATAATAAACTTTTGAATCTACTGGGGGACATTATTCAAACTACCACAATCCACCCTTGGCCCCCAATAGAATTATAACTATCTGCATTATGTTTAGTCCAACTTTAAAGGTCCCACAGTCTTCATTAACTTTAAATTTTGTAAAATCAAAAGAAATTACAAAATTTTAACATATAATGGCACAGATCAAACATTTGGAACTGCTATGAGGCATAACAAAGAAAGACAGGGCCAAGGCAAACTCAACATATATCAGCAAACATTCACATTTGCAGTCCAAGTCCCACAGCACAACCAGTGACTGACAAGTCTCTGGATTTTTCAATTTTGTCCCTCCAACTTGGCTGAGTAACTGGGAAAACTTCCATCCCAAGCCAACAGCGCTCCATGGTAGCCCTTACACAGTCCTGGTATGTCTCAAACGTCTTCGGGTCTCCATTGCAAACTATGGTCCACCTTCCAATGGCTTCACTTGCCAACCAGGGACTGAACGCCCTGTTCCAAATACCACATCTTAGCAGTGGCTCCTGGAACCATGTGCACTTAACAACCCACTCCATGCATGCATTTCTCATGCTTCCAAAAGCAGTGCCAGGTATGCAGGACACAGCCACGTTGTTAATTCAGGGACAAAATAAATGTGACCTTGAAGAGCAGATTTCTTTCTTTCAGCGATTTGCTTTCCAAACAGTTTGCACAGTCCATCTTCCTGTCCTTCCTGAATACCTCAGGCATATCTCTGTTGTTTTAATGTAAAGCAGTTGGGTCATAATCAAAAGCCAGTCTCTGGGCCAGTAAGTTAAACTTGCTTTGAAGTTTCTCCAATTTTAAATCTTAAATCTCAGTCCTATATCTGTAGCCAAGTACACAGTCCATTTCTTAAATTCAGCCTTGGTCAAACTCTCTGGGCAGGGGCAGTAGGATGCATCCACCCCTTGACCCAGGCACACACTTCTATTAAAGTTTTCTGTAGTCTCTCTTTCCCCTTAGAAAGTTCACAAGCCAAGCCTCCAAATGCAATTTTCTCTGCACTGAGTATTTCCAAATTCTCACCAGAACAGTCTATAAAACTTGGCTTACCACTCTGGAAGGCATCTTCAGTTGCAAGTACTAAGTCCATGTCCATTCCTCCAACACACACGTTCCAGAAGTTCAAAATCCACATGGTCAGATTCATCTCAGCGAATCACCCCACATTCTGGTACCAAATCTGGAAAATGAAAGTCCTCCTTCTAGGATGTCATGTGGAAAAAAAATTATTAAAGTAACAGACCCAGGGAAAATTAAGGAAAAAAGACTGCCCCTGTTTCACAAAAACAAGCAGAGAGAGAGAGAGAGAGAGAGAGAGAGAGAGAGAGAGAGAGAGAGAGAGAGAGAGAGAGAGAGAGAGAGAAAACCCACCACCAGAAGCAAACAAGCACACTTCAATCTAACAAAACAAGAGAAACTCCAGGCTTGAACTCAGACTGCTTTTTGCATTTATATAGCTAAAATTCCAGACCCACCCCCAAAATACCTTAGGGCTGAACCTTAGAATCTGGCCAAGGTTACACACCTCCTCCAGCCAGAACTGGCTGGAAACAATTTAAAATTATTTTAAACTTTTGAATCTATTCGGGGACATTATTCAAACTACCACAATAAGAAAAGAAAACAAGGTATAAAGGAGTGAAGTAAACAGAGATACTTTGAAACAATAATAAAAGGGAAGTATTCAGATTAATGAGACTAAAAACTACTTAACTACATAAAAGAGCAGAAAGCTTTTAAAGATAATGATAACAAAAAATAAAATCTCCCCAAATTTTAATAGAGAACATGTCCACAAATTCAGATTGTTCTAATATTGCAAACTCAGTATGTATGTTATTCATACCTTTAACACAAGACAAAAAACAATAGTTGATTGTAAAAGCAATATAGAAATATGTAAAATGGTATACTGTATATTAAAAATGTGTGTAGAAATGGAGTGGATGAAGGAAGCTTTTTTATTAGTAGGTTTTCTGTTTTTGTTGTTATGCATTTGGTTGTTATCATATCAAAATATCTTGTTGCAATCAAAAGATATTTGGGGATATATCTCTTCTGCCCTCCCATACCCTCCCCTCACATCCTTTCATCCTTATTATCTGTCCATTGAGTTGCCTCTGGATATTCTCCCCCTCCATGGCTCCTACAATCTTTCTTCCCTCTCTTGCACAATGTTCCCTGAGTCATGGTGAGTTTCAAGTCTTAGTGTTGAGTTCTCAGAAACTTCTAGATTTTTGCATTAGAAAGTTTTGAGTGTCCAATGTGTCTGTCTTTTTCACCCTGGCTTGGTTTGTAGGGCTTGCTGTGGAAGCAGCACTCTTGCTCATCTCTCCTCTTCCTCTGTAGTTTCACTTGGGTCTAAGCTTCCATATTAGGGGTGATTCATCTGCTGCCAGGGAGTTAACTATCATTTCTGGTCTCTTTGGTAGAATTACATTGCCCACAGTTCTCACTACCTTCTGAAGGATAAAAACTGATTCTCCAAGTAAAAGTGAGATCAGTATAGGTTAAATGGGATAAGCATGTTTGATTTGGCAAGAGTGTAATGTGTACATTCTCTCTTTAGGCCCATAGTTAGTGGAAGCTTCCTTTTGGACTCCATGTTCTTGGTCTGCACAGGAGTTTGTTGTTGGTATTTATTTATTTATTTATTTATTTACTTTTATGATTGCCAACCTAGCTGGAGTAAGGTGGAATCTCATAGTTATTTTGATTTGCATTTCCGAGATGATTAAGGATGTTGAACATTTTATTAATTATTAGCCATTTGTATTTCTTCCTTTGTGAATCCCCTATTCACTTCACTTCCCCATTTTTTCAGTGGATTGTTTGATTATTTTTATTATTTAATTTTTTGAGTTCTTTGTAGATTCTAGATATTAAGCCTCTGTCAGTAGAATAGCTGGCAAAGATTTTCTTCCATTCTGATGGGGGTGTATAGACTCTGTTTATGGCATGTTGGTCTGTACAAAATCTTTTTAGTTTGATGAGATCCCACTGGTTGGGAAATTGTTGAATTGTTATAAGGAGGGGCAAATGGTGGTAACAATACATGAATTGTTCCTACAAAGTTTTTACTTAATAAAATTGAAAAAATGACACTAAAGTAAAAAGTATGCATTTGGGGGAGCTAGGGAGTTGGCTCATCATTTAAAGGTACTTGCCTACAAAGCCTGATGGCCTGTGTTTGATTCCTCAGTACTAACATAAAGCCAGACACCCAAAGTGTGCTCAGTATGTCTGAAGTTCGTTTGAAGTGACAAGAGATTCTGGTATGACCATTTATATTCTCTCTTTCTCTCTCCTCTCTATCTTATAAATAAATAAAAATATTTTAACCTTAGAAAGATTTTTTTTAAACCTAACAACAAAGCAAATACATGTGTAATAGACAAATAAAATTATAATAAGTAAAAAATCAAAATATGTTACAGGAGTAAATCACTTAAGGATGACTGTGAAAATGGATACAGAAATGAACTACAACAAAGCTAGAAACAGAGTTAAACAATGTTTATACCAAGGCCTCACCTGTCAATAATTAGCTTGAAGACAAATGAATTAAATTTCACACATTTAAATGGATAAAACTAAGATCTAACTATAATTTGCTTTGAAGAAATTCATTTCAATTAAGTTAAGACGACTGAAAATGAAGATATACAACATGCCTGTTTATGTAAATAGAGCCTAAATTAAAAGCTGAAGTAGATATCCTTAGATGAAATACTCCTAAAAGTAGCAATAAATAGACAAGAAGCTCATCACATAATGATAAAGGAGTCAATTTGGCAAGAATTCAATTCTCAAATTTAATTCAAGAAGTCAATTCTACATATATAACCATCCAATATTGGACTAGATATATAAAACAAATATTAATAGACCTAAGAAGAAGGAATATGATGTTAATAGGAACATTATCAGTTTTTCAGCATTCTGTTCTATAGCAACCAAGCACACATTCCTGTTGTCAGTGTGAGGCAACATTCTTCAATATGAATTATATGATAGGCTATAAACTAGGTCTAAGTCATTTTGTAAAAGAACTGAATTCACATTGAGCATTTTTGCTAGTCATAAAGCAATAAAAGTAGAATCCAGTAATAAGAATAACTTCTTAAATTATGCAAATACATGAACATTGAATAACTATTCTTGAACAATCATTGGATCAAGAATGAAGTCAAGAAAATATTAAAATATGTTGTGGAGCAAATAAAACTAAACCAGCATTGACAAATGTAAGGGATACAGCAATTGTAAAACTAGGATGAAAGTTTATTACAACTAATACCCACATCAAAAAACAAAAGTATTCAAATAAGCAATAAACTCTCATAGAAATATAAAAATTAAAATATAGGATAAAATAACAAATATCAAAGTAGAACTTAATCAAGTAGAAACTAAAAGTTAGTATCCACACCTACCCAAAATAAAAAGCTGGTTCTTCAAAAAGATAAGTGAAATAGTCATGTTCTTAGCTACACAGAAAAGAGAATAAACATTTGACTATCACAGTTAACTAGTGTGTCATGTTAACTTACCCCTTAGATATAAAAAGAAAAATGTTTAAAGCATTATGAAAAATTATATATACACTTTATTATGATTGAAACATGAAGAAATAAAAGGTTTGACAAATCAATAACAGTTAATTAGGTATATAAGAAAAAATAGCTATCATAGAAAATTTCTGTCCAGGTGACTTTCCCATTAAATTTTATCAAATATTTAATTAATATCTAATGCCATTTTTATTAAATTATTTTAAAAGTTCAAGAGAATTTTTCCAGACACATTGTAAGAGCAAAACATTATCCTGATTCCAAAACTAGGCAAGGATGAGCATACACACACACTCACACACACACACACAGAGAGAGAGAGAGAGAGAGAGAGAGAGAGAGAGACAGAGACAGAGAAGCACACAGACATGCACTTGCAAAATAAAAGACAGAAAAACGAGCTATAGGTCAATATTCTGGATGAGCATAGACACAGATTCCACAAGACAATACCAGAAAATTGAATCCAAATCATTATCATGACCAATTGGATGAACCATTGGATATAAAGAGTTGAACATATGGAAATTAATAAACATTATATACAAAACAAATAAAAAAGACCAAAAATAATGAATATGTTTTGTGATAAAATTCTAGAATTTTATCACAAAACATATTCATTATTTTTGGTCTTTTTTGCATCTATTATGATGGCCTTATAGTTTTATCTTTTATTTTATTTGTTTTGTATATAATAGAGAACAGGATCCAGAAAATACACAAATATTGTCGCCTGAATAATTCGCTCCTAGAAAATGATTGGGTCATCCAAGAAATAAAACAGGAAATTCAGAATTTCCTAGCTTTAAATGATGACGATAACACATCATACCAGAACTTATGGGACACAATGAAGGCAGTCCT
>PVHP010034483.1:0-19030 GCA_004024765.1 Zapus hudsonius
GTTTTATGGTGTCAATTCATTATTAATTTAGTTTACTGTATGAGTCTCCCCCACCATCCCATTCCTCCTCCCATCCCCCCCAATTTTTTCCATTCCCTTTAACAATCTCTCTGATAGATTTTCTTAATGTTCCTGTTTAACATGGTTAGGAACCACATATGAGGGAGAATATGTGGCGCTTGGCTCTCTGCTCATGTGTGTGGTAGCTAGGTATGATCTTCTCCAAGTTCGTCCATTTTTCTTTAAGTTTCATTATGTCATTTTTCCTTTCAGCTGCATAGAATTCCATGGTGTATATGTACCTCCACTTTGATATCACTTCATCCAGTGATGGGCATTTGGGTTGGTTCCAGTTCTTTGCTTTTATGAATTGAGCTGCTATAAACATGGTTGAGCAAATGTCTCTGTACTTGGGCGAGGAAACTTGGGGGTAGATGCCCAGTCGAGGGTTAGCTAGATCTGCTGGTAGCTCTGTATCCATCCTGTTCAGGAGCCCCACATCCTCACCAGCATCTATTGTTGGGAGATTTTTTAATGATTGCCATTCTGACTGGAGTTAGATGGAATCTCATTGTTGTTTTGATTTGCATTTCTCTGATGATTAATGACATTGAATATTTTCTCAAATGGGAGTTGACTATTTGTATTTCTTCCTCTGTGAGTTCCCTGTTGAGTTCAGTTCCCCATTTTGTGAGAGGGCTGTTTGATACTTTTTTATTTAACTTTTTGAGTTCTTTATATGTTCTAGATATTAGACCTTTATCTGTATTGAGGCCGGCAAAGATTAACTCCCAGTTTGATGGTGGTCTATTGGCTTTGAGGATGGTATGCTTGTCTGTACAGAAGCTTTTTAGCTTGATGAGATCCCATTGGTTAAGTGATTGTTGCAGTTCCTGGCTATCAGAGGTTTGTTCAGGAAGTTTTTTCCTATTCCTGTCTCATAGAGTTCCCCTAATTTTTTCTTCCAGGGTTTTCAGAGTTTCATGTCTTCCATTGAGGTCTTGGATCCATTTGGAGTTGATTTTTGTGCATGGTGAGAGGAGAGGGTCTAGTTTCATTTTCTTGCAAGTATTTATCCAATTTGTCCAGCACCATTTGTTAAACATTCTATCTTTATGCGAGTTAGCATTGTTGGCATCTTTGTCAAATATGAAGTAATTGTAGTTGCTCAAGCTTAGGGCAGGGTCTCAAGAATCAGTAGTCTTCCTGTATTCAAATGACATAAAGAAAAAGCAGTCAGTGAAACAGACCCATTTTCAATAGCCACACACAAAATCAAATACCTTGGAATAACCAAGGAGGTGAAAGACTTGTATAGTGAAAATATAAAAATTCTCAAGAAGGAAATTGAGGGTCACATGAAAAGATGGCGAGATCTCCCATGCTCCTGGTAGAATAAATATCGTGAAAATGGTAGTACTTCCAAAAGCTATATACAGATTCAATGCAATACCAATAAAAATACCAGCTTCATTCTTTGCAGACATAGAAAAAATAATCTCCAAATTTATTTGGAATGGCAAAAGGCCTCTGATATCCAAAACCATCCTTAGTAAAAGAAGTACATCAGGTGGTATTACCTTATCCGATCTAAAGATAGACTACTAAGCCATCATAACAAAAACAGCATGGCACTGGCACAAAAATAGACAGGTAGACTAATGGAACAGGCTGCCTTTCATTCTGGCTCCAAGAAGGCCTCTGGGCTGGAGCTGAGACTGGGGAGGCATCACTTTCTTTAGATACTGAGTCCTCTGGCCTGGACCCTCCTCCCTCTTCCTGGAGTGTGCTCCTCTCATTCCATTCAAGAGGACACATATTTACATGCAGTGCATATGCAGGAAAAGCTGGGAGAGGTTTGAGAACTAAATCCCCTCCTCTAGGAACCCTCTGATTCTATCTCAACCATTTTTTTTTTCAGAAGAATGCCCTAACCCACCCTGTTCATTGAAACCCTTCCTTTCCGAGATGGCTGAGTTTCACACAGACAACTGTGACAAAACATGGAAAAAAGTGAGACTTGCTCTCTGTCCATGAAACATATCAAACAAGTGGGTTCCAACTTGATTAACATAATCCTAAAGTAAATTCCTTTATTTTCTTGGTGGCTGTGAGGGGTGAATCATTTCTGTTCTGAGCTTCATAGCTTTGTGATAGCTCCCTGGTTTACCAGAACAAATCTAGGAAAGGAGATGTCCTAGCAAATAGATGGGTCCCTTTGGGATTTTGTGAAGGAGTGACAATAATGACAGATGGTTTTCTGTGGGTGCTTATCTCTAAGGCCTCTTGGGAGGCATGGCTCCCTCTGACCTTCCAGGTGTGTTGGATTTCTGAGGAAAACTTTGAACTCTCCCCACCCCCACTGGAGCCCCCCAATCCTCCTCCCTGTGATCACCTCTCAGATAGTTTCCTTCCACCGCTGGCTTCTGAGTGGTCCTGGTTGCCCCCAGGGGCTGCCTGTAAAGACTGTCCTAACTTAAAGGAGATGCACCCATGCTGTCCTATGATTGGTGCAAGAAGAAAGCAGAGCCCAACCCATGTTCCCCTTCCTGGGTGTCTGCTGTCCGGTGAGGATCTGACAGAAGCCATGCTCTTTTTTTAAAGGACGAGGCTGTGTGGTTTCTGGATGTACCCGTTGCATGTGTGAGGTGTTGTACAGAGCCCACCCAGTGCACTGTGGGTTTGAGGGGCTGCAGGTGTGAATTGTCACCCATTCACACTGCAGATGGAGTGGAACTCTGCAAACTCCTTACGTCTAGCCGGAAAGAGGTTCATGGAACTTGAGCACCTTAGAGGTGACCTGGATTACGGCTTTCAGTGTGCAGGGCAGTAAGCAAGTGCCCACTGCTCTGCTCATGCTCAGCTTGCTGAATGGGAAAGCCACCTCAGTACTCAAGTGGGGCTGGGGCTGGTGAGATGCCCAGGGACCGGGACCTGCCCTCTGGCAGCTCCAACATCTCCTTAGTTCCCTAGTTTTCGGTCCTGTGTTCAAGGACTGTGCTCTGAGCAGAAAAGAAAAGCCAGCCATGGAAGGCTAATGAATAGGTTTGGAATATTTGATCTCTACACTGTGGCCTTTTGTGTCGGAAGGTGATTTAGGGGCTGGGACTCCTTCTTCACCCTTCATACATGCCTTCTTGTATCTTTCCACACTCTACCTCTCAGGCTGTTCGTTCTCCACTTTCCCATCTGCATCAGTTTACCTTGAATTTTCTCCTTTCTTTCTTAGAGCAGGAACAGGGGACACCTCATGGGAGTGCAGTGAATGTCAGCAGTCATGAGTGAAAGGAACTGTATTCTGCAGTAAAATTATAAAACAAAACAAAAGCAAAGAGCACATAGTTTTAAAAGCTTAGGTGGCTTGTTGACCAGCTTGCTGATTGTATGAGCATATATACGTAGCGCTGTACTGTGAAGATTCATTTGTTTTTCCTGTGGATAAGTATTGAAAAATATCCCTACTTCTGAGCTTGCGTGAACTTGTGTGTATGAGTGTGACTCATAATAAAAGTTTTAAAGAAGATATTTTGCCAAGCTATTTATTTCATTTGATTAAGCCATTAGAAAAGATTAAAGGTGCCTTTAGGTCTGGGGAGATAAGTTTAACAGGGAGTGGATTTTAGGCACATCTGGGCAACATACACAACACCTTTCTATTCCCTTATCTTTCAATGCAGCTGTTTGTATATTTTTTTTCATAACAGATAAGAGTGATAAGGAACAAGCAGCATGTCTGAAACCTCCAGTTCCTTATATTTCATGTGAGTTTCTTCTCGGGGTCTTCCTCTCCATGTATAAATATGTGAAAACCTAAAGTTCCCCATTGAGGATATTATCTCTATCTAAGTAAGTGTCATCAGTCAGTGATTGAATGCTACAGTTTGAGCCTGTCTTGAATAGAGCACCCCTCCCCCACCTGCTTTGGATAATGACTTCTGTTCACAGAGGCGCCCGGAGGGGGTTTTGGAGGCCACGGTCCTTACTTCCCCCGCCTTGGGTTTTTATTCACTCTGCTGAGCAGGTCTTGGGTGTGTGGGCCCAGGTCTGTGAGCAAAGGCATTCAGATTCCACTCGAGACAGTTTGACGTGATTTTTATCAGAGGGTCACCATGAAGATGGCACCATTGACAATTTGTTTCTTTCTTTTTCTTTTTTTGAAACTGGCTTCCACTGTGTAGCCCAGGCTTCTTTGAACTTAGCATCGGTTTGTCTTACCCTTCCGAGTACTAGGAGTACAGCTCTCAAACCACATAGCCACACTGAGGGTATTTTCTTAAGGGAGAGACATGGTACTTGGACAGTGGCCTTTCCCACCACCTACCTATGAAGAATAAATTGTTGTTGGCTTGTTTGTATGCCTGGGTATTATATTTTTCAAACCTTGACAGTACTGGTGGGAGATACTATGTTCTTCCTGTTCAGTTTGGTGGTGTGGCTTATTGAGGGAGATGAGGAAGTCCCACAAAGCCTATTGCTCATGGTCGTGATTGACATAAATTTTCCTCAGGGCCACTTCGTCCCCGATGCTTGATGCATCAGCGTGTGAACAGGTTCTCCATGGTTCATTTTCTAATTGATTTACTAATTGCCCTGCTCTGTGGTGAAACAGCTGGCAGAGCCAAAAGTCATCCCTTGAAAGGAGCCAATACACATCTCATAGTATAGCGAGGTTGGCCTTGAACTCATGGTAATCCTCCTGCTGAGATCACTGTAGGCCACCATACTAAGTTAAATTTTTTTCCTTTATTTATTTGTGAGGAGAGAGAGAATATGAATAGGCACACTAGGGCCTCTTGGCAATGCAAATAAACTTCAGATGCATTGTATATCTGACTTAAAAATTTTTTTAAAGTATTTTTTTAGGGAGCCAGGCATGGTGGCACATGCCTTTAATCCAAACTCTTGGGAAACAGAGGTAGGATTGCTGTGAGTTCGAGGCCACCCTGAACTAGGCCTGGGATAGCGTGAGACCTTGTACTGTCCCCTCCACTCACAGAAAAAAAAAATTTTTTAGGGGGCTGGAGAGGTGGCTTAACAGTTGATGCTTGCCTACTAAGCCTGACAGCCTGGGTTTGATTCTCCAGTGCCATTTAAAGCAAGATGGTACTAAGTAGAGCATGCATCTGGAGTTCATTTGTAGCTACAAGAGGCCCTGATGTGCCCATTCTCTCTCTCTCTCTCCTTGTGAATAAATAAAAATATTAAAAATTTATTTGTGAGAAGAGAGAAAGCAAAAGGGAGAAAGAGGGGAGAGATAGTTTTTTACAGCCCATATGAGAGGGAGGGATGGGCTTGGACTTGGCTCAAGTAGGACTTGGCATTGAAACCTTAATCTAAGTGAAGAAGTCCCTGGACTTGGATGTGTCACTGAATTCATAGCAGCTCACAAAGTTGTTACAGTTGAGTTCACTGAGAAAGCAGGGAGTATCTGGTGGAGACTGGGTCTTCTCTTACTGGATTTGGCCAGACTTGTCACTTACTACCCTGACTCCTAGGAAGCTTATTTCTATTTCCTTGGTTGCAATGAAATAGGAACCTGTTGTTCAACATTTTTTTAAAGCTACAGCTCTCATAAGGTAAACATGTGACAGTGTAATCCAGCACATAATTGTGGTGTGTGTGTGTGTGTGTTCTTACTCTGGGCAGTGTACATTGATATTCCCCATTACACCTTAGTCCTTCCCAGGTTATCCCAATGAAAACTGGTGTTCACAGTCCATTCAATTGATTTTGATTATGTACTATAGTTTAGAAAGTTAGCTCTATTAGTTGATTTTTACGGTCTGTTCTGGATATCCATTACACTGTGGAAGATCAGCATATCTATCTTACTGTGTGGGTTATGTCCTTAGAGCCTGTGGAGGTTAAATTCTATTGTCAACTTGGATCAGATTAGGAATCCAATAAGAGACATGCCTCTTGGGTGTATCTGTGAGGGTGTTTCCAGGAAGGATTTATGGAGGCAGGAAGACCCTCCCCCAGATTGGGCAGCCCTTCTGGTTATGGACTATATGGACAGTATGCCTTCTGCCTGGCTGTCTGTGCTACTTGCTATCCTTTGTGAACCTTGGAACTGCTAAGGCATCCAGCCTCACTGACTGAGCAGTTACTGGGTTCTCAGACTGTATGCCCTGCTGACAGCCATTGTGGGGCTGTCGAGCCTACGGCCTATAAACCCATCCTATGTATCCCCTTTATAATACATACCGATTCTATCACCTCTATTCTTGTAGAGGATCCTGATGAATACTGAGCCTTTTAAAGTCTGATCGCATCTGGGAGGATCGGCGTTTCTTCTGCTCCCTACAGTTCAGAGCATTAATTCTCATGCATGGCCTGAAGTGCCCAGTGGGCCACTGAGGTCTTCCTGCCGTATTAGAGAGTGAAACTGAGATGTAAGACCTCTGAAATGTCATCACTGTTCACTGATGTGGATTCTTCCAGACACGGAGGGTTTAACTGGTGATTCTCCTCCCTCCCAGGAGTGGCAGGGGGAGTGTGAAAACCATGAGAACTTCCTTTTTAGAGAAAGGGATCCTGGCTTTCCTCCTTTGACTCCCATATCTAGCTGTGGTCCTGCCTGGCGTCCATCCTGTTTCCTTGGTCTGCAGCCATTCCTCGGAAGGGAATTCATTAGAATTGTGCGCGTTCTTCCCGTCTGCTGCTGGAACTAAATCTATGTCCAAACTTAACATGGGATGAAGCACCATTGTAGGACAGAGTTCTGGCCCCGGTAATTGTTTGCATGAAGCATCCTCTGTGGTTTCTTCCTCATTGAATACGTTGTCACTATTGTCATCTCCAGGTCCTCTCTGAAGAAGGCCCTGCAGAAGCTTCTAACCTTAGACCCTTTCCCTGTTTGCACATGTCCAGATCATTGGACTCTCTGCAATGGACAGGCACAAGGTCACTGTCACCTCCCCTTCCGAAAGCAACACTTCCCATGGTATTATTCATAAGAGTCCTTTTTCTCCTTACAGGGTGCCTTCTGCCTTTGTCCCATGATGCTCTGCGAATAGCCACAGCCTTGTTTGCTTAACTTACACACAGGTTTTCCACTGTCTCCTAAGTCACTTCTCTCATGGGGATTCCACACTCCTGGCATAGTTTTCGAGTTTATAAAGGGCTTCAGAAACATACCTTCAACCAGGTGGTCAGAAATGTGTCTTTTCACACTTAGATTTTGTCATGTTGGGCCCCACCTTGCTTCCTCATGAGCATCTGCCATTCCGTGACTTTACAGCTGGGAGAACCTTCTGGGTCCTGCCTCACTGTACCATCAGCTCTACCCTTACTAACACTTGAGGATTTATTACATTGGTGTCCTTAATAAAAATACCATGCCATATTAACTTTTAATTTTCTCAGATTTATGAGGAACACCAAAAGGCATATGCTATCTCTGGAATGTGCTGGAGAGAAGAAGTTGGTATGTCACAAAATTAATTTATTTCCATGGGAATGGGGCCAGTACCCCATGCTACATGAACTTTGATTTGTTACAGAACATTTCTTTCCCCCTCAAACTGTGTATATTTGTTAATGACTTAATTTATAGACCCGGAAGAGGCTTTGAGGGTATCTGCAAGGCAAGAATATCTAAGAGCCATGGCGGGGGGTAGGGGTTATCAGAATTCCCTTCTGATTTAATTTCCTGAATCTGGAAGAATGTTTGGGGGTTTTCATGACTGAAGATATTCCAGGCTAACAGACATATGTAAAGATCAATAAAGGTTTTGAAAACCAGGCCCATCCATTTTTCATGGTTAGAACTTTGAGATTTCACTTAAAAAATAAAATTAAAGAAGTCACAGCGCTCAGAATTCACAAGGTGGACCATGCAGTGGATACCTAAAGATTGAGTATGGAAACTGAGGACCACATTTCTATTAAAAAAATCACCCAAAGTCTGCTGTGGAAGCTGCACATTCACACCCATTACCTTTGTTTTTGATTTTTGTTTTGTCTCTGGTTTTAGAGAAGTAGCAGAAATATTTAAAAAGCAGATAGCACTTAATGACACACAGTGTGGATTTTGGCTGAGAGTCTAATGTTGAAGTCAATTACTTACTGAGCTAAATTTACTTTCTAAAATTTGGACCACCTATCCGTGACCCGTGAAAAGTTGTTGTGTTGATAACATCATTTATATGTGATTAAAGGAGTTACATGAGACTGTGAATGCTGGACTGGAGAGATGGGTCAGCATTTATAGGTGCTTGCTTTCAAAGCCTGAGGGCCTGGGTTTGATTCCCTAGTACCCATGTGAAAAGCCAGATACACGAAGTGGCACATGCATCTGGAGTTTGTTTGTAGTAGCAGGAGGCCCTGGTGTGCCCATATTCACTCTGTCTGCCCCCCTCCCCGAATAAATCAGTAAAAACATTTAAAAAATGGGGCTGGAGAAATGGCTAAGTATTTAAAGGCCCTTATTTGTAAAGCCTCATGGCCCTGGTTCAATTCCCCAATACCCATGTAAAGCCAGGTGCACAAAGTAAAGCATTTATTTGGAGGTCATTTGCAGCAGCAAGAGGCCCTGGCATGTCCATTCTCTCCTCTCTCTCTCTCTGCTTGCAAATAAGTAATTTTTAAAAATAAATATGGGCATGATGGCAGGTCTTTAATCCCAGCACTCGAGAGACAGTTACTGGGTTCTCAGACTATATGGTCTACTGACAGCCATTGTGAGACTGTCAAGCCTATGGCCTATAAACCCTTGAGTTTGAGGCCACCCTGAGACTACATAGTGAATTCCAGGTTAGCCTGGGCTAGAATTGAGACCTTACCTTGAAAAACCAAAATTAAGATAAAATAAAAATACAAAAGAATATGAATGAAACATAAGGTTATTTTTTTTGCCTCCTATTTTTATTGTGCTTAATTGGGTGGTAGAGCTTCGATGTCATATAACTAAGGAAATCCCTGTTATAAAATGTAGTGTCCGTCTCACAACACTAAACTGTTATAAATGAGATCCCTTTAAAAATGGGAGAATTACATATTCACAAAGTACATGGATTTGCACATATGTATCCACAAGTATACACACCTACAGATCAGACTCTTCACATACATATGCATGCGAATGTCACACATTTGTAGACACGCACCTGAACAAATACTCATACATACACTAAAATAATTTATAATGCAAACTAGCATCTTTTATTAATAATTATGCCAAGATGATGGTTATAAACTCTGACTCTCCCATTTGGCCTGGGATATGTTATCACCTATATAGTATATAATATGTTGCCCCTTCTTTTAAAATTTACTTTATTGGTTTTGGGCTTTTTTTTTTTTGTTTTGTTTGTTTTTGAGACAGGGTCTTGCTATGTATGCCAAGCTGACCTTGAATTCATGATCCTCCTGCTTCAACCTGTGAGTGTTGGGATTATAGATTAGACAAGAGTACCACAACATACAGATTGTGTTATCTTTTAGTAAGAGACCAGAACATGTGTTCTTTACCATCCCAGTGGGTAGAAGTGTAGTAAAGACTTCACATCCCTTCATGGAATTCGTCACTTTCTACCGAGATGCTGAAGCTAATTCTAGAATTGGCAGGTTATTAACGGATTTATCTTTATTGGTTTTCTCTAGAAGACTGCTCATTGCATTTTTATGGAGGTAATTTGATTTTTATTAATAGAAGTAGTAGAGAAGTTTGGCAACTGAGTCCTCCACAGACATACCGTTTCCTCTTCTACGTTTGCTATTCTCGTTCAAGTCATCACAGTGTTGACAACTGCATACCTCTTCTTAGAGCATTCAGATCCTGACAGATATTACAGATATTTGTCATTTTACTTCCAGTAAGTGACAGCTGAAATTAGCTTTTTGCAGTGTTGGAGAATAGTGTATGTGTGTAATAAGTCCGGTCAAATTTGTCTTTCATTTCTTTAATGTACGTGTGATAAGTCCTTGTGTTAAGGACTGAGCAGTGGGGACCCAGGAACTGGCAACCTTTTGGTTTGGGGTTCGCTGGGTGTACACCTGGCAGGAATCTCTGAGGGTCACATCCATCAGTGACACTTTGATGCTCGCTCCATGCCATGACATTCCTAAACAGGTTTTCTTTCCTTTGAGCAGACATATCTGGGGCTGGAGGTTTAAAAGTTCTTTGAAGGAACCGTAACTATCACAGTAGGCTGAAATTCCTTTAAGACAGGGACTTCCTGTGCTGCTGTTTTTCTTTATTCTCTCCATCCGTCCATCTGTCCATTCATTCATTTTTGTGTATGTATGTGTGGTGTTGATATGTGGTGGGTGGGTGGGTACATGGGTGTGGAGGCCAGAGGTTGGCATGGGTGGGTCTTCCTCAGTTGCTCTCCACTTTATTCTTTGAGATAAGGTCTCTTGCTAACCCTAGAGCTTACTAATTTGGCTAGACGAGCTAACTAGTGAGCCCCAGGGATTGGCTTCAGCAGTGCTGACCCACACCAGCATGCCCTGCATTGTACTTGGGCGCTGGGGCTCTGACTCAGGCCCTCACGTGGGCACGGCAAGTACTTAACCAACTAGTCTTCTCTCTAGCCTCCTGACTTGAAGTATTTCTCTTCTTACCTACACTGGCACGTCACTTTCTTCTCTATTATATTTTTTCATTTAGTAAGAAGGGTAAATGATTTTTTTTCCTTTGATAATGTAATATAGGAAGAAATAGCCCATACAAGATAATATCCAGTAACTCTGTATGCTACCAGGAGGAAAGGGGAGGCACGTGGGTAGGATTGAGATAGAATATATTTCAAGTTTAAAGCACATCGTCCCTTACTCAATAGGACTGAGGTATGACGTGCTCTGCAGTGTTCAGTTAGCCTGCTCGGGGGCACCCACAGAACACTGTGTCAGGAGAAAGTTCCAATCCTTCTAGCATGGACTTGCAGACCATTATAGATTGATCATAGGCGGTGCTGCGTGAAGGAAAGCTGTGTTAACCTTCTGTGGATTGAAGTCAGTTTACCTTATGCTCAGGAGCCCAATTAACATTACTGATTGGAATCACACTCATCAAGATCAACTTACTTGCTGTTAATTTCCTTCAACATAGAGAGAGCCGACACCAAACACACAGGAGTTGAGACAGAATGATTGATTTGACTGTGAAAAGCATGTTTTGTACCATAATCTCATTTTAATGCTTCAGTGGTTGAGTTGTGCCAAATTGCTTTGGGTAAGGCTGTCCTTTTCTGGTTGGGGTTCTGTGTGGGCCTCATGTTGGCCAGCTGTCCCCATAGGCCACCTCAGGACCCACCTCGTTGGTACTTTTTCTCAGGCATCTGCAGGGTGGCTATGGCTGGGTTGATCTAGGATGGGGGGTTCTGTTCCAGGGTGCTGGGCAGCAGGCAGAGGGTTCAGAATGAAGGGCAGGCTACCCGGAACACACCCTTCTCATGGTGAGTGGGTGAAGTACCAGAAGGTAGGCCAACAGCGCAAAACCATTGAAAGTCTGTGATCACATGACACGGTTGCATTTCATGGGTCTGAGCAATACTCAAGGCCAAGGCCAGTACCAGTGGGGTGGGGAAGTAACCTGTGTCCATGTTGACTATGGGTGTCATGGGGTTTCTGGCCATGTTGAGGTGACTCGTTTCACCATCATGGTTCAAAGTTGATTCCTTGATCAACACTGGGAGAAGAGTCTCATGAATTTCATGAGGATTCAACTTGGAGAAAAAAGCACTACTGAGAAAGCATCATGTTTTCTCTTGGGTCCTAAAATCCCAGGACATACATCCTCATGGTATGCTGAGTGAATGAGTGAATAATGAATCTTGCTTTCTTTGGAGAGCATTTAAATAAAACCAGGAATGCATGATAAAAGTTAAACAGGGGGAGAGACAACTTAAAGCATGCATGATGTATGTGTGTCTGTGTACATACATTTAATCTACATGCATATAAGTATATGCAGTATGTTATGAAGCAGATATATGCATGTGTACAGATATCATATGTATACATATACACACAGGTATGCATGTATATATGTATATATGCCTATATGTATATATAATATAATAGCTGTAGTGAGTTTTTCTGAGAAAGCTATGAAGAAAGTTAAAGATGGTTACCAAAGCTGGGATTTCCAAAGGCCTAGCCTGAGGGAGGCAGGATTCAAGCCCCAGCTATCCATCTGCAGTTCAGACGCCACCCCATTTTCTTGGAAGGGGTTGGTGGGTTTTTATTTTCTTCCCCACAAGGACCTTCCACTTCCCTTGAGCCTGACTGTTTGCCTCAGCTCAACATCATCCCCACGAGGCTGGTCTGTTAGAAGTGGACACATGGAACTCTAGGAAAAATGGAGCAAACGGTCAGAGAAAGAGGGCTGCTTTCCCTTCGCATCTGAAATTAATGCTCACTGTATAAAAAACATAAAGCATCTCCATCCCCAGGGACTTGCCTGACATTTTAAAACTTTCATCTGCTTGAATTCACGGCATCCAGGTCGGGGATTTACACATTGCACCGAGCTCAGGTGGCTGGCTGGTGGCCGTGGGCATTTCTCCTTGTGTCGTGCTGGGCCCGGCTTGCTAGGGGCCCAAACAAATTATATAGCTTATTTAGCTCCCTCTAAAAACAATAATGGGCCTATTCAGATTTTATCTGTAATTTCACTTTGTGGTCGAGAAGTATTAATAATGTTCTTATAAAGCAGGCCAAGGCAGCCTTCATGGAATTTTCTAGGCTTTAGAGATAGGAGAGTCATTCGTAGATCACAAAGGGAAACATGGAGATGTGTCAGCCTACACTGCCAAAATGGGAGCCATGTTAATATCACATCTTGCAGATTTGGCCCTGGGCTTTAAGCATCCTGTATTTCATGTTGGTTTTTATAGAAACTTGCAACAGATCAGGCTGGATTCATCATGACCAAGATCACAGTACAATACTAAATTCTCATGGTGGAAAAATGCAAAAGCAGTTCATAACCTTATAAGAACGTTGTGTGCTACCATAGTCGTAGAGAAATACTGTCTACCCAAATTAATGGAGAATAAATTGTCCTATGCTGGCTTTTTTATCTTAGGAAGATTTTTAAATGTTTAAATATAAAAGGATTTACAAAATGTAAAACTAAGAGTTAGAGCTGTTTAGTTTCTAGGAGTTCTTACTTGTTGATGTAATTGAAGATCAGTGTCACCTAGCATTTCTGAAATCCATGGAGATGTGTGCTCAGATGCTTGAAGAGGGAAATGTGTACCTGAGAGTCCATTCCTTGATATTCTTTTATTTTATTTTAAAAAAACTTTTCCCAACTAAAACATAGCTTTATTTTTCCATGTTAATTGCTGTTCTATTTTGCTTTATTTTATTTATATCTTTATTATGAATAAGTATATACATTGTAGGAGCAAATCTTGTGAAGGTGTCCCCATTTCCCTTCTCTGTCCCATACCCACTGGGGTCCTTCTTTGGTGCACATACGGGATCTGTCCATAGGTTAGGGGGTATGAACTGCACCAGAGGGAGCCAGTTTTTCTTTCTCTTTTTTTCTCCCCCCTTTGTGTATTGTTGCTGGGGGGGCAATATCTCTGGTTATTCTCCCTCACCATGGCTGTAACAATCTTTCTGCCCTCTCTTCTACTCAGTTCCCTGAGTCATAGTGGGTGAGTTTTGAGTCAGCTTTACTATTGAGATCTTAAGTATCTCTGGATCTTTGCCCTGAGTTATGTTGGGTATCATTGGTGTCTGTCTCCTTTGACCTTTCATAGTTTATCAGATTTGCTGTGGTGATTGGTCTCCTGTTTTTCTCCTCAATTTTCTTGTTGGTTTCATTTGGGCCCTGTGTGAAGGCTAGGTATGGTTTGTCTCCTGCCAGGATGTCAGCCATCATCTAACGTCTTGTTGGTAGAATGGAGTTGTCCCCAGATCTCTCACTGCCTTCTGAAAAATACAAACAGAACTCCCTCAGAGTGAGATCAATATAGGTTAAATGAGATAAAACTGCTATTTTGGCTAGATTCTAATGGGTGGAGCCTCTCTGTAGCTCTCTGGTAGTGGGAATTTCCTCTAGGAGCCCAAGATCTTGGTCCCTATAGGATTATGCCATGGATCCCAGTTCCAGTTAAGGGTTCCTTGCCACTAAGCAGATCTCTTAGCCAATCAGTAAGCCGTTGATTACCCTTCTTGGTTTAGTGCCACTATTGCACAGATTAGCATTTCTTGACTTGCTGGTCTCTTCCATACAGCCCTGTGTTCAGCATTCCTGTGACAACTGTCTATATTGCATATCAATGGTCTCTGCTTTCTCTAAATATCATTGACCAATTTCCTTTGGCAGCTTATGCAACACCTTCCAGTGCTACACATGTTACCATCTGGGAGCTGGTTACCATTCTGGATCTAGCAGGATCTCTTGGTGGTGTTTGATGACAGTGTGTGATTTCTTCAACAATAGGGTCTTACCTTAGGCTTGGGACAGGTATTCAAGAGCTTTGACAGAAGTCTGTCATGTTTTGGGAACCTCGTGGGCTCTTTGATCAATAGCTCAATGTGGGAAGGAACCAATACCTCAGACAGGGAAATGCAGATCTGAGCAGTTATTCTTAAGGTTAGGCTTCCTCCCTTTCTGTTCATGGCTCCTCTTACCTGGTAGTGCCCTCAGCTTCCTTAGGAGCTTACTGTATAAAAGCTAGGGTTTTCATCAGTTCAAGGCCACCCTGAGACTACATAGTAAATTCTAGGTTAGCCTGGGCTAGAGTGAGACCCTACCTCGAGAAATCCAAAAAAAAAAAAAAGGCTAGGGTTTTATGGTGTCAATTCATTATTAATTTAGTTTACTGTCTTAGTCTCCCTATCATCCCATCCCCCCAAATTCTTTCCATTCCCTTTAACAATTTCTCTCATGGATTTTCTTAATATTCCTGTTTAACATGGTTGGGAACCACATATGAGGGAGAATATGCGGCGTGTGGCTCTCTGCTCACATGTGTGGTCACTAAGAATGATCTGCTCCAAGTCCGTCCATTTTTCTTTAAATTTCATCATGTCATTTTTCCTTTCAGCTGTATAGAATTCCATAGTGTATATATACTACAACTTTGATATCAGTTCATCCAGTGATGGGCATTTGGGTTGATTCCAATTCCTCTCTTTTGACGTTATAAAATCATCCTTTAATTTGAGAAGCAGCATTTTCTGAGGATTTTAGAATGGACTGTGTTGAGATGCAGGGGGAGAATGTGCCACAGAAAAAGTCTGTGGGGATTGAGGGCTCAGCTTTGACTGAATGCCCGGGTCAGGGCTTGGCCTGGGTAGTAGCACCAGGCCTTCACTCAGCAAGGCTGCTGAATGTTGCTGAAGAGCCAAACACCGTGCTGTCTCTCACCCCACCAAAGAGAAAATATTTTCCACTCACTTGTACCCCACTCCTCATGACTGCAAATTGGTCAAGCATCTGTGTCCCCTCACATGACCTCTGCTTATTTACATAATAAAACCCTACTAAACAGTAGTGATTAGTTGGTTTCCCTCTTTGGAGTTTCCATGTTGGATCTTTTCTCCTCCTGTTAATCACTTAATTCATTTTTATCGTCTTCTGGAGTTCAGATAATGTGTATGCTGATCTTGCCACGATGAGGCTGGCACTGTTGTGCCTTGCTTTCTGGAATCTTCTGTACATATAACAGTACCCATCAGTAGAAGGGTGTTTAAAGGCATTTTTGCTAAAGGCTTAAAAGATGTGTGTCTGAGTGTGCTTAGAAGTGTTTTTGAGAAAACATACTTGTTCTCCCTGAGGATTTGAAACTTTAGAGGGGTCCCCTGGCTTGCGAAGTGCAGACTTACTCCCCAAGGGTGTCTTCAGAGAGTGGATTACATAGATGTTAATAATTCAGTCCAGAGGAGCCCAAGTGGCTGGGAGAATGCTAACCTACAGTCTTAGGAATGGGGAGGGTCCTTTCCTAGGGAAAGACAGGCTAAAGGGAGTTTCATCTGTGGCCCTATCCACCTGCATACTGACTGTCTATTGAGCCATCTATTTTCAGAGTGTGTGTGTCCCTTGAGAACTTCCAGATGTGGCCTCTGGTTTTGAGGCTCTTGGTGAAACCATCCTGGCAGGAATGGATTCTGAAGAGATGCTCATGCCCCTTGCTGTGGCTGTCAACTCTTGAAACTGTGCACCCCAAGACATTAGAATTTACCAAGGAATCTCATGCTAGAGTAAAGAAAAGGCCTGGTGCCAGCCCGCGGGGGAACTTGTTTTTCAGAAAAAGATTTCAAACAGTTCTGATGATTTTTCAGACCTCCTTAGAGGAGGGACTGGAGCTGTGCTGTGACAGTAGGCTGCCTGGCTGGACCACGCTTTGACAAGGACTGCTTAGTTATGCATACCTGTGGCCCTCCATGTAAACTTAAACCTCATGTCTGTCCTAGAAATGGACTTTCTGTGTCACTGGGCTTTGGTATTTGTTCCTCTTCTCAAGTGGCCACTCTGAAGAAATCACCTTTTTAAAAAATAATATTTATTTATTTGCAAACACAGAGAGAGAAGAAAGACAGAGAGAATGGGCATGCCAGGGCCTTCGAATGCAGCAAATGAACTCCAGATGCATGTGTCACTTTCTGCATCTGGCTTTATGTGGGTACTGGGGAAATCAAACATTGATCATTAGGCTTTGCAGGCAAGTGCCTTAACAGCTGGGCCATCCCTCCAGCCTAAAATGGCCTTTCTAATGCTAGTTTCTTTAATTGAAGAAACAATTTTATCCTACTGAGGATGGGTGGCCAAGTCTAGTTAGGGCTTCCTGGGACCAGGCTTTGACCCCCACAACTCTAGTAACATTTGGACCAAGGAGGCAAAGAGATGCAAAGATAAGTCTAGCATTCTTTTGCAGAGTCTGAGGTAGCAGTGTGTGAAATGTATCTGCAGTGGGCTTATCGCCTAGAAGAAAGTATGGTGGCTCTGATGGAGAAGAGAGGTCAGTGCTGTCTCTTCTGTGAGTGGAGAGTATAAGAAACAAGCAAAAAATAAATAACCATGCCAATAGTAACAGGAAGAGCTACAACACTTTTAGATATAATGGTGATTATATATATATATATATATATATATACATACACATACAATGCTCTAGCTATGATGGTGGTGGCTCACTGTGTGCTGGGTCCAGTTTTTAGTACTTTGCATGTATCTCATTTAATCTTTGTCCAAGCATAACGAGGAGGGGCCGTTTTTTTGTCTCTTTTACAAAGGAGGCCCTTGAAGTGTGGAGAGAGATGAGGACATTTGTTCCAGGCTCACATCGCTGTGTAGTGGTTGAGCTGGAGTTTGAACCAGAACAAATTGGAAAGCTAGGAAGAAACCTTTTGGATGGAAGGGGCAACAGGGCAGACAGAGAGTGTGACAGGAGGCCCGAGGGCTCCCAGGAGAGAGGGGAGTAGATGGGCCGTTCTTCTTGGGTATGGGCTTGGAGAGGTGACAGTGTGAGTGGGGTGGAGGGCTGCGGCAGGAGGCCTGGGACTGATGGTCTCTTTTGATCCTCTGGATTTCTCCTGTGTATCTTTCTGTGTTGGCTTCAATGTGATACCTGAAAGAAGGTCTTCTTTAGACCCCAGAACAAATGACAGCCTCTTAGCACTCATTTTCCTCCATGGTTCTTGTTAATTTAGAAGACTGACTTATTGACTTTCTACCCAGACAGATGATAAGCTCCGTGTCAGGGGACAGGGCCTGCTGTGTCCACCCTGTGTTCTAATGTCTAGTGCCTGGCATGAGTGGGTGCTGGGGAAACATTTGTTAGTTGGCTGGCAGGAGAGTTCTCAGATCCTTATATTCATTTGCCTCATTTATTTTTTGGAGAGTATTATCATCACGCTTTTCATAAGCCCAGTGCCACAAACCATATGTCAACCTCAAATAATTGAAAGCCTTTGCACAAAAGAAATATTTTCCCTCCAGAAACTTGGACTCAGTCTATGTGTTTATAATTCAACTATCACTGCTTAGGCTTTCCTTTCTACTAGGACGTCAGATCCTAGCTCACAACAAGGCACAGTCAAAAATAATTGTTGAGAAGGGGTTTTAGCATAAATAGAAAAATAAACTGTTTTTCCTGGTTTCATCTTGCTGGACTCTTTCCTTGTTTTTATTCATTTGTTCACCTATCCATCCACCATCTATTTATCTTAACCACCTGTCATCTATCTATCATCTATCTAATCTGTTTATTGGACAGTATCTTACGTAGCCCATGATGACGTTGAACTCACTTTGTACCTGAGGATGACCTTGAGCTTCTGATCTTCCTGCTTCTACCTCCTGAGTGCTGGGATTTACCTGTTAGTGGATTTAAGAGAGGAGGCTCTTCATCTAGGGTGCTGTCGTCATTCTCCAGGTTGCCCTTTCTTAGGCCCTTAGTTGGGAACATGTCCCTCTTTCTGAACTTGTACTCACTCCTGCCACATCTACAGATGTCCTAAGTACTCGTGCCACAGTGGGTGAGGGCTTGGTTTTGCCTTCCTGGCCATCAATGGACATGGGTGCTCTTGATCAGGTTGGAGTTTCTACCTTTTTCAGAAGCTTGATGTTTAGGTGTGAGGATCACCTGTGGGGCATTTCTGGAATAAACTAGCTTGTTATCTGCACACAGACAGGTGTCCTTTCCAAGAGAATGTATTCACCAGTCAGTCACTGTCATCAGAAGTGAACGATGAGCTGCTGTCTAGAGGGAAGGCTTCTGAGCTGGTCCTTTTTCCAATCCTCAGCACACTGGTTCTTGTAGGCAGCTCTCCATGTACGTGCAGGGCGACGGACGCACCGACCGTCACATCCTGAGTTGGACTGGCTTGGTGGCTGTCAATATTTTGTTTAAAAATATTTTGGCCGTGGTGGGGGAGACAGTCCGGAGGCTAGGCACCCATCAGTAACAACACACTTGGGCCAGGAAGACCGGGATGAGTACTAAGATATACAGGATACCTTGCCACAAGGACTAATACAGACAGCCCACAGAGGAGGATATACAACTGATCAGGGATGGGGAGGGGGGGAATTGGGGAATTCGGGATAACAACGCATGGT
>PVHP010034484.1:0-19072 GCA_004024765.1 Zapus hudsonius
TTTATGCTTTATAGATGTTTAGGGTAGGAAAATAGTTAAACACCAAGTGATCCAATCTGTGTGTTAGGAACCACAGAGGTGCTACATAGAATCCAAGCCATAAATTAACTGGACTTGGGGTCCCTTGTTTGGCTTTGAAGCCTGGAAAGCAGGGCTTTTTATTTAGAAATCAAGGAAATTTTCCTAAATAGACTTTTATTTAAAAAGCATTTGTGTTCTAGTGGAGAAAAAGAAGAAAGAAACACAATGTTGATACAACTCAGAGAAATCCTGTTAATATCCATTGTCTCCTTCATTTTATTATCTATGTACTTTTTTCTAATTTTCGTATCTTTGTCACAGTGTATTCTTTTCATTTTTAGTTTTCTATATATTTTATCTTGCTTCCAAGCCATCTTAACCCCCTCATAGTCATATGTTTGGTTGATCATATAATAATTTATTAAGTAAATATACCATAACATATTTAAAATGGAAACATTTCACATTTAATGGACTCCCAAATTCTGTCACTATAAATAAGACCATAGTGAACATGTACTTAAAGAATTTCATATATTAATTATATATATTTTTAAAATACATTTTCAGAAAATAAATCCCTGGGGAAAACATGTGCATCCATTTAGAGCTTTTGATGGATTTAGTCAAATTGCTTTCTTATTTACTTACTCATTTGTTTCTTTTTTTGAGCCAGGATTTCACAGTGTGGTTCCAGTTGGCCTGAAACTCTCTATGTATTCTACACTGCCCTTTAAATTATGGAAATACCCCTGCATCAGTTCTCCAACTGTTGAAATCACAGGTGTTATATGGTTGTTTCCAAACATTTTTGCTAAATATTAGTAATATTTTAGAATGTGAGACGCATTATTAAAAATAGCATTTTGGGCAGGGTGCAGTTGCAAACACCTTTAATCCTAGCACTTGGGAAACAGAATTAGGAGGATCAAACTACAGAGTGGAGTGCCAGGTCCGACTTGACTAGGAAAACAAACCAAAAATAGTATTTTAAGTGACGCTTGAGTGTTTAATACTGAGACAGCCCTACCACACCCTTCAAAGCTCAGGGACCATTGGCAGTGAGAATGTCAGAGCTAAAGGAAGGGGAGGAGTGCTGGGCAATATTGTCTTCCACACATGAAGTGCCACATCTATGACCTCTCAGGCAGACCCACAGGATAGGAGGGGAAAAATGACAACAAAAGAGAAGTGAGACTGATTGGAAGTAAGAAGGGATTCAGGAGGGAAATAGAGAAGGAGAAGAGAGAGTGGTGGGAGGGGATTATGATTATGATATATTTTGTATATGAATGGAAGCTGTCAATAAAAAAATAAAAATAGCATTCATTGATGTCTTTTATCTTTGCACTATCCTTATTTCTTACTTTTTTATAAGCAAACAAAGTAATGAGATTGTCACATGTATGTGTAATAGTTCTTCGTTCTAGCTGATTCCTCCTCCTCACTCCCCTCCCTTGTCCATCTCCTGGCCCTCCATTATTCCTGTCTTATTTGCTTTCTCTCCTCATTTTTCCCCAAACAGAATTTGGCAAGTTGTCGAGCTAGCTAGAGGTGTGGGACTCAACCTGCAAGTGTTTGAATTTACCAAGATCCTAGGTATCACCTTATTTTATTTTATTTTATTTTATTTTATTTTATTTTATTTTATTTTATTTTATTTTATTTTATTTTTCGAGGTAGGGTCTCAGCCTAGAACAGGCTGATCTGGAACTCACTCTGTAGTTCCAGGCTACCTCTGCCTCCCAAATGCTGGGATTCAAGGTGTGCACCTGTTATCACCACTTCTTTGGCTGCATCGAGTCAACTTCTCCACAATACAATATAACTTGATTTTCAATGTGTCCTTCTATGTGCTTGGGTCTACAAAATTTCAAGATGGTTAAGTTTTAACTGAGTCTCAGCTGACGTGAATCTTGAAGCCACAGAAGGAGGCAGGTCCTTAAGGACCTTCTGTAGTATGGACACAGTTATCAATAGTGCTGTGGAGGGAAACCTCACAGAAGTCTCTGTTTTCTCCTCATCTCCCCTTTCTGCCATTAATACTAACAGAAGAGAATATTGAGCTGAAACATACAAGGCAGGAGAGTACAATGACTCTCAGTGAGAAGGAGATTTTTAACATGCCACTCATTATCAGCAAACTAATAGTCTTATCTTGGACAACAGGAAACAGTTATAGAAATATGGGAAAATTATACCTTAATATTTGTTCAGACTTGTGTAGTTACCAATGAAGAAAAAAACTGGCTAGGGATATTTATCTTAAAACTAAAGTAATCTATTCTTTCTTGTAGGACTGAACATTGACTAACTGCAGACAGGATGTGGTTTGTGATTGCTATACGGTCCTTAAATCAAGGAAGCTAATGATTCCTGCAATTGTCAGAGTGAGGACCCATCTAGCACAGGCTACAGGTAAAGATCCGGGACAAATAGGACTAACTAGAATAAGAGTGGATGATGGAGATCCAACGTACATTTTCAGAAGCAAATATTTTAAAGATCCAGGGCTTGCTGAGGAGTCTGTGGTGGCTGATACCAGAACAGCACACTTTCACACGATTCTCAGTGAATACAACTTCCTCGGGAAGAACACGTTCTGCTCATTCAGGTACTACTACAGAAAGATTCTAGAACTCGTAAATACTAACATCTGCTATTAAGACTGGACCCCATGGTGTGTGGCAGGCAATCTGGATATGACATTGTTCATCAGGGTTCATTTGGCTGATCTGAATGGCTAGGTAGGCATTCCCTTCCTTTTCCATTGCTCTATGTGGATCCATCCCTAAGCTGAGGGCTTGGTCTGCCAAAGGATGGCTTTCTCCAACGCAAGAGGTCTGTTGGTCAGGGGTATCTGAGTAGCTGCAATCTTCTAGGAGGACTCCAGATGAGCTCTCAAGACTAGCACCCCTAAATGCCTATCAGAACCCATCCATGAATTGTCCAAGAGTAACACCAATTTTTACTTTGCCTTTTTTTCTTTTTTTTTGTGAAACAATCTGTAACAATATTCAACTTTTTGTTCGTCTCTCTATATGCAGTTTATTGGCATTATTTAGTCTTTACTGTGTGTCCTGGTTTGCCATATTTTTAGAAAAAAAATCACATAAATTGTGATGGAAATAGGGAAGTCAGCCATTATTAATAGTGACTGAGCACGTACTTTCTGCATAGAGGTTGTAAGGGAAAATAGAAATAGCAATGCTTTTGAGCAGTCATATAACTTCTCCTGGGAAAGTCTAGGTAATGGGGTTGTGGGAAATGTTGTAATAATTTACCCCTAACTATCAAGATATGGTTTATTTTTTTTATTTTTTTAAAAAATATTTTATTCATTTTCAAGGAGAGAGAGAAAGAATGCACCAGGGCCACCACCTTGTGGGTCTGGCTTATGTGGGTCCTGGGGAATTGAACCCGGGGCCTTAGGCACTGGAGTCAAGTGCCTTACCCGCTGAGCCATCTCTCCAGCCCAAGATATGGTTTATTTTAATGGCAGATGTATACTCATTTATTTTGGTTTTGGATGGATCAATGATGAGAGACTCTAATTCTCTGATGTATTATTCTACTTAGCATCTACATTGAGCCAAAATTAAACATGTGTTTGAATAACGCATAACGAATGAGAATTCTCAAGAAAATAAGAATGTTAATATTTCCAGTCCAGTGGAACATAAAACAAGCCTGGAGGTAGATTAAAGACAATGCATCAGTCAGTTCTCATCCTACATAATCCTGCAGAGGCACCAACTCATTACAGAGTTTTGCTTTAATAACCTTGGTGTGTCTTTCTTTGGAGTGAACACTTGTATTGAACAGTTACTTGAAGACAATTAGAAGGGAGTGGAAAGTTTATGACTGATATTAGTTAATAGTACTGAACCGGAGGAAAAAAATCAAATGTACTTTTAGAATGAGTTTAAGATTGTGAATATAGATGATCAGATATATTCATCTTTTCACCTAAAATTTAAGGGAAAATACATCAGTCTTTGTTTAGAAACAAACAATAAAAATGTATTTTTGTGCTTTATAGTGGTTGTCTCTTTTCATCACATCCTTTTTTGTGAATGAAACTTCAGTATGTGGAGACAGATCAGAGTTAGAGTTTGAATAAGAATTTGTTGGCTAACATGTACACACCGTGATAACAGAGCAGGGGGTGTGTCTGTTGCTTCTAACTAGAGCTTATATTCATCTCTTCTCTTTCATGAGCCTGCCATGTTCACAACAGTGAATAAATATAAATAACACATGTGCCATCCTCACTCACTAACACAGGGAAGCTCTGGCCAGTAGAGTAACTCCAGAACTCTGATGGTAAGCACACAGCAGCCAGGGTCTCCAGATGCCTTAACAATACAGTATAGCACTGTCAGCATGAGCTGGTTAAGTCGCATGTCAGCTTACTTTTCCTACCAAGGCAAGAAGAATAAATATGTCTGCCTGTGTGGGTTGTTCAGTCTTTGTTAAAAGCCCTCCTACTTGTCATCGTATGATAAAGCAACTTTAGACAGTATGTCAATTGCCTGTGTTGCTGTGTTCCAACAAAACTTTATTAGTACACATTGAAATTTAAACTTCATATCATTTTCACGTGTCAAAAATATTTGTTTTATTTTTGTATTTTTTTTGCAAACAGACACATACAGAGAATAAACACTTTTTTGTAATGCAAATTATACAAAAATAGTCCGTGGGCCAGATTTAGTACATGAACCATTATAGTTTCCCAAATTCTGGGTTAGATAATTTCTTTCATCATTCTATAGGCTAGAACACAGATGGAAGATAGGCCATCCAATTTCTTTCTCCTTTAAACTCTCTCCTCTTCTTAGTGACTTTGAGTCCTTGCATGGAAATTGATGCATCAAGACATTTTTAAGAGCATATGGGTTATTTCCTTTCAATTAGTTGGAGTATTTCAATGAATTAGAATCTTTCCTCTTTCTTCAGAATCAATGAAAATTATATAGGAACAACTTTGAATTTCAATAAGAACTTTGAAAAGGAATAAAGTAATCCCAGTTTTAAAAGCTTAGTTTTTATTTGCAAGGTACAAGCACTAGGAACAGGTGGAGCTTTGTGAAGTCCAAGGTGGTTTTTAAAATTATATAAACAGAGATGATGGAAAGATACAGGATATGGTATACAGAGAAGTTTCCATGATGAGAGGGGAAGGGAGGGTAGGAGAGGAGAGGAGAAGAGAGGACAGGGAGAAGAGAGAAGAGGAGGGAGACAAGCATTTTTCCTAGGATAGGAAAAGGAGCCAAAGGAATTACTGAATGTGGGTCGGAGCATAGAGGTCGCCTAGGTTCTCATCGCCTGCCACTCTTCCTCCCTCGCTGGGGAGAGGAGTAGAGAAAGCAGACTTTCACCCCAGTGAGGGTGTTCTGAGGCTCCTGCCTTCCTCCCAGAGGGAGGCCCCTGCAGACACAGGGGCAGCTTCTGTGACTCGGGCATCTGCACATAGTTTTATTGAGAGTTGAAAGATGGCATGGTGTACATTGTAAGAGGTGCTGCTTTTGTGGGGAGGAGGTAGCTTGAACTCCCAGAAGCCATCATGCAAGATGTGAGGAACCTTGTCATCAGCAGCAGATGCAGCCGTGTTGGAGGAGGAAGCCTTGATCCAAGCATGCGCAGATGGTTCCAGGAAAGAAAGCAGGACTGCAGGCCAGGCACCCCTCCCCCGCTTTGTATGACCTCTTACTCATTTGCTCTCTCTCTCTCTCTCTCTCTCTCTCTCTATATATATATATATATATATATATATATATATATATATATATATATATATATGAGGGCAAATGTATATATATACTAGGAAAGAGGAAGAAGCAGGTGTGGTTTTAACAGAGTAAGAATCAGTCCAGACACATGCTTACTTACATTTTTCATTGTCAATTTATTAAGCTGTTTGACTATGTACCTGAGAGAGTCCAAATTTTAGACCAGAAATCACCAAGTGTTCTTTCAGCAAGAAGAATCAGGTCATCTCAACATTACCAGAAGCTATACTGTATGAGACTGTTGCATGTTGAGTTCAATTATGGAAAAATTAAAAATTTACAGAAATAACTGAATTGTGGCTAGACCTGATTTAGATGCAATTATTGCCTACTATCCATTACCTACTACTAGCAGCACAGCAAAGCAAAAAAGATTTCTAACAATATTTATCTAGGCAGCATCATGAAACAGTTTTAGTAAGCATAAACAATTTGAAGTCGTCACTCAGACATGCTGCACATTTCTGAAATTCTGTTTGAGTCAAGAGAAGGTCATATGCTCATTGAATTTTGCCTTAAGTGAATATTTCTATATTATACATATAAATATATTGTATAAATCATTGGAAAATTGGCAATCCACATTTTATGAAGAAGATTTTTTTTTCAAATATAACATTCACCAAGATCTCCAATAATAGAGGTTTGTTTTGATGAAGCATTGTTAAAAATGTTAATACTATGAATCATCACAAGGGCCTCCTGTTCTTTCCCAATCATGGTGGATATCCTGAGTGGTTCTACTCTTCCTTTTTCCTTGCAGGGCCTTCTTCAAGCTCTTTCAGCCTCTGTCTCTCCAGTGTCACTTATTATTTATTCCACCAGTCCTCCATGCAGGCTCTTAAAGAAAACCAACCTCTTAATACATCTGAATGTGCTCTGTCTGTATACATCTCTCTTTTGAGCCTTTCTTGACTGTTTGCACTTATTTTAGTATGATATTTTCTCATCTGTACCTTCCTGTGATAATGACTGACATTTGCCTTTTCAATCTCTGTTTTCTTATATTAATCGACTGGGCATCAATATATTTAAAAGATGATAAAACAATGGAGTTTAAGTTTCTACAGTGTTTTCAATTAAAATATGTTTGCTTCAGGAATTGTGCTTTGGGGAAAAGAAGACATGCATGGATTTGCATGTGATTAATCACATGTCATTCTTTGCTTTCAAGTTTCCTCCCAGCCAGGGAGAGAAAGTGAAGTAAAACTGTCTCAGGACTTGATAGGTTGCCCAAGGACATGAAAAGTAAAAGCAATTTAACAGGAAGCTCCCTCAAAATCAGTTCAGGGAAGGAGAAACTTCTCATGGCTAATTATGAGAGCAGCCTGGTGAGTAGAAGAGAGAACTCAAGGTATGGAAATGGGTGAACGTAGAACTTGAAATATAGAAAACAGGGTTTGGGGAGATGGCTCAGCAGTTGAACACACTTGCTTGCAAGTTTCCTCCCCTCCTTCCTCCCTTCTTTCTTTCCCTCTCTTCCCTTCCTTTCTTCCTTCCTTCCTTCCTTCCTTCCTTCCTTTCTTACTCTCTCTCTCTCTCTCTCTCTCTCTCTCCTCCTCCATTACCATGGCACAGGTTGTCAGGCTCCCTGTGGAAGCAGCACTCTTGCTCATCTCCACTTGCTCTGTGGTTTCACGTATCTGACCTGTTAGGAGTGGTTCATCTCCTGCTAGGGAGTCAGCTATCATTTCTGGTCTTGTTGATAGAATTAGGTTGTCTATGGTTTTCATTGCCTTCTGAAAAGTAAAAAACAGATTCTCTCAATGCAGAGAGAGATCAGCATAGGTTACATGCATTGTTAGTTTGGAGAGATTATGATGGGTGGATCCTCTCTTTAGGCTCAATGTTATTGGGAACTTCTCCTTGCAGTCCTGATTCTTGTCTCCATAGGAATTTGGCTTGGATCCCAGTTCCAGCTATGGGTTCCTTCCTCACCACTGAATGGATTTAAGCCAATCAGAGATCCCTTGGTTACCCACCTAGGTTGGGTGCCACTATTGCACAGGTGTGTACATCTTGTACTTTGCTTTTGGTAGAATTGCAATGCTTTCAATATTAATTTTTACCAACTCAGGAGTATTGAAGGTCTCTGCATCTTCTCACATCCTCTTCAATTTCCTCTTGAGTGCATTTAGGGCTTCATTATGTAGCCCTTTCCCATCCTTGGTCAGTGTTTTTCCAAAGTGAGTCAGCCAGTCTCTGTAGCATCCATGCCAACAGTGAGATTTAAGCATCTGCTGGTTTCAACAGCCCCGCAGTCATCAGAGGCATAAGTTAGACTTGGAGTTGGGAAGAGATAATTGAAGATGCCACACTCTCCCCCTTGTGAATTGGTTCATGGAACTGATTCTTCCAGGTCATTTCCTTTCAGAATCATTTCAAGCCCTTTCAAAGCCTGATAGAGATGACTAGGACTGAGAAGGACTTCAGCAGAGTATTGCTATGAGGATAAGGTCACTTGTGTTCTGTAATTATCAACTCAGAGCATCTTGTGAAAACATTGAGAGAAAAGGGAAAAAGATCCCATTTACATTCTTTTAGATGCACTTCCATGACATTCTGAACTTATGTTTATGCTATCAAAGTTTCAATTCTATAACATTTTGGCAATGTATATCTTCTCCACTGTCCTTAAACTCCATAAAACTATGGGCCAAAATAGCTTTGTTTATGATTATACTCTTAAAATCTTAATATCTAGCTGGCATGAGGCATTTTTGAATTAATAAATTGGATGGACCAATGACTAATTAGACATGTAGGTCACATAGTGATCTTTTTCTAACAGAAGAAATTCTTGTATACTGAGGATAGTTTAATTTATTGTGAGTTAAAATGCAAATAGCCTAACAATTTTTATTATAAGTTTAGAAGTTCTTATTGGTAATTTTGAGAAGTAAATAAAATATAAATTTATTCCTTAGGAAAAATGAATAATTTGTTACTGCTCAGGCACTGGGATTGAAGAGATAAATAAAGAAGAAGCAGTTGATTCCTTTCAAGCTATTAGGAGGCATGAATGAAATGAAGAAATAGGCAATCAATTACTATAAACAGTGATCTATGAAGACAGAACTAGTACTTTTGAGGTAACATTTTTTTTTGGAAATGTGTCATGTTCCAAGCCCTATGCTGACATAATTTCTTATTTGATTTCTTACAATTGCTCTCTGAGTTATGCTTTATTATTGTCCCCTTTTCCCCAATGAGAAAACAGAAACACGGTGTCTTTAAATTTCTGAAAAATTAATACCTTGCTTGGCCTTATATCTTTCTGATTTCAAGACAAACTTGCTTTACTTTATGGACTATTTTTAAGAGCCATTTCTACAGCTCTGTAGATAGAACTCCCAGTACCAATTAAGGTGTATAAATGAGAATAGTAATATTGCTACAGTAACTCTTTTGTTTCTTGACCATTTATGCTGTGTCAAGCATTTTGTTAGCTATTATACAAAAGTAAGTTTCTTTTGCTTTAAAAGTAAGTCTAAGATATTACAATGATCATTCTTTCATAACATGAGACACTAAGGCTCATCAAGTCACACAGAGAGTAAGAGGTAAGATCTGAGATGTCATGATGATTGTAACACTACTCCCTTAACATGTTTAAATTATTCTTCTGGGGTTTTTCTTTTTTTGACATTAATATTGGCCAGATGATTATATCCTGTCTAATGACAAGTAGTGGCCTCAGGAACTTCAGACCATATTGCATTTTAACACTAAAGTTTGAAAACTTTTTTTTTTTCTTGGCTCCATATGGACTTCTGGGCTTTCAAGGTCCCCAAAGATATATGTTTTATATCTTATATATTGTCATTATAATGCAGACAATATTTACCAGTTTTAACTGGTGTAGAAAAATACAACCTCTCTCTGGGGTGAATATGGAACATTGGTTACCATGAATTTTATCAGCCAAGACCTCAAAGGCCTCCCATGTTCCTGTTTCTTCAACCAAAACCCATTCATCCATGGGCCAATCTGCTCCTAAATTTGCAAACAGCTGTCCAGTAATAAACTTGCTAAAATGAATAATATTTTCAAGTGATTGCATACAGTTCCACAAATGCTTTGTTATCCTCCCCATGTCAGTGGTATTTATGAGCTGCTAAGGCAATGAAAGGGAAGAATAACACTTTTTATAACTGCAAACATGTGACTCACAAGCCAAGGTTCTAATCACCTTCTGAGCTCATAAAACATCTAGTTGTCTTTCTAATTTATACTGTGTCTCTGGAGTCCTGATCACATATTCTTCATGCCTGGTACAGAGCCAGATTCCTCAGTGTTAAACAAATAATTATTTTCATAATGATAGCTTGCCGAGGCCATCCCACAATTATTGCAGGACACTGTGACATCCCAGGGAAGTCCACTTTCAAAAAAAGTGTGTATGTGGCAGATTACAATAGTGTATTAAGGCAAAACTTTTTTTTTTAAAAACTTATATCTTTATTCTCCATAATTAGATATACTGAATGAGCAAATCATGTGTTGGTATCCCCAATTCCCTCCTCCTGTCCCCAATCAGCTGGGTATCCTTCTCTGTGGGCAGTCTGGATCAGTCCATGGGGTAGGTGGTTATGGATAGCCTAGGAGTCAATCCTGTTCCACCCCCCTTTGTATGTTGTTACTGAGGGGGGCATGTCTCTGGATATTGTCCCCCACCATGGCTCTTACAATCTTTCCGCCCCCTCTTCTGCTCAGTTCCCTGAGTCATGGTGGGTGAGTATTAAGACTGCTTTATTGTTGAGATCTTAGGGACCTCTGTACTTCTGATTTAGGTTGTGTTGAAGATCGTTGGTGTCTGTCTCACTGGCTTATCCTGGGTTGACTGATTGGCTGTGGTTATGGGTCTCTTGCTTATCCCACCACTCTCTGTGGTGTTCCATGTGGATCCTCCATGGTAGGTCTGGGGTGGCTCATCTCTAGCCAGGATATCAGCTATTGGTCTGTGGCTGTTGGTAGAGTTGGAAAGGCCACAGTTCTCTCTCTGCTTCTGAAAAATACAAACAGAATCTCCATCGGAGAGTGATGTCCCCATTTCCTGGTTTAGAAAGGAAAGTTAGTATACTGGAGGTGGTAATGTTGTCTGAGAAATTCAGGAAGCTAATCCTTACATAGACCTCTGCAATAAATACTATTTTAAATTTGGATAATTACTTCATATTTTTGTTTTGTTAACTTTTTCTACATTTGTGCTATAATCTGGACTTTAGCTATTTATAATATTTGGTATATATTCCTGCTTCAAAACATTTTTGTAGATTAGGTAATGAAGGGAAAATACCCTTTCTTATAAAATGGTACTACTGGCTTGGTACCAAGCATACAAGTGTCTGGCCTTGTTTTTTGTAGTTATAAACTAACATCACCTATAGGCACTATTTATCTATTTAGGACACCACAATGGAAGGATGAGGAGTGTATAATTACTTCATCTCAGTGACCAAATGGCTGAAAGAAGTACCTTAAGGAAAGATTTATTTTGATTCATGGTTTAGGGGATACAGTTTATCATGGCAGGGGAAACATGGAATTGAGGACATGAGGCAGTTTATCACATTATAACATTTGTCAGGAAGCAGAATGCTTGGACCAGAAGTGTGGCTTTCAAAGGCTTGTCCCCAGGGATCCACTTCATTCAGCTATGCTCCTCCCGACCCCCCACCAGGTTTCTCCAACCTCTCCAAACAAAACCACCAGCTGGGGACCAAGTGCTCAAATGTATGAGCCTCTGGGAGGCATGTCCCATTCTAACCATAGCAAGGGTGCTTGGCACTCAAGCCTGGGCCCACTTCTTATAAGGTACATTTGTAAATGTATAGCATACATATACATCAATTTAAATTACCTTGGAGGTATTCCTTTACTTATATAAGTATACCATGATGACTTCTAAGATTTAAATAATTTACACGCACACACACATGTTACCTGACATAGATTAATTTTTATCTCCATTTTCTTTGTCATTGAATTCTTTCATTTTACTAGTCTCATGAGAGATTATAATCTATAATATTTACTTATGATTTAAAACATACCTCCACAGTCTACTTTTGATCAGGGTCTCTGCTGTTATAAGTCTGGCAATGTTGGGATTAAAGTGTTTGTGTCTAGACAACCCATCTTAACAAAAGCAATTATTGTTGTATAGCAATTTCCTGTGCATTGAAACATTCCTCCTAGCAGGAGAATTGAAGTTTAGGAGACTTAGGAAGTCTTGGAAAATGGTTACAAGACTTGGTCTTAAAGATATATTAAAGTAAAACAACTGCTTGGGGATGAGACTCTCTGACTGAGTTTTGGGTAAATCAGTGTGCTCATGGCTCTGACCAGCTGAGCTACAGCTTCCATGATTCATCACCTAGGCTGGGCGGGCTTTTCAGTGATGCTGCTGCCTTTGATTCATCCACTGCTCATATAAGCAACCCCCACTTTGCTCTTTAAATTGCCAATAAACTCATTGGCTCACCACAACTGGTTTTGGTGCAATTGTACTTTGGGCTGTTGTCTGGGGTGAATACACAAGTGTTCCAGAAAAAAAAAATTTCCCCAAACACTCATTTTACATACTTAGTAAAATCTGCCACTCTACCTGAAGTGCCCTTTTGAAAAAGTGTTAAATACCCTCTCTGGCATGCAACAGTGATGCAGGAGGGGCCAAATGGGCTACAGCGTGGAATGTTTCCAAATAGTCACATAATCCTGGTGAGAAACACTGGCAGAGTGGTCTGTCATTACTGAAAATGCCTTGTTAGATTACTTCAGAGAGTAGGATGTGAGGATTACATTGTAGTAGGCCAGAATGAAAACTTTGTGTGTGTGTGTGTGTGTGTGTGTGTGTGTGTGTGTGTGTGTGTTTCCTTATAAGAGAACAACATGTCCTAAAGCAATGGGCTAATATAATTTTTTACAATCTATCCCTAAATTTGATTTTATGTCTGAGGTAATGGAATTAGTTACTCTTCTCTATGAAGGATGGATTCACATGACTTTATGAAGCTGAGTTGAGAGGAAAACGTCTGGAACAGGGTACAGAAAGCTTGTGCTGATGGGCAAACTATTCACCCAGGGCCAAGATGAGTATAGGAAGTGCATGAATTCTAAAAATGAGAAGGGCAGAGGTGAGCAGAAGTCAAACTTCACTCATTATTCAGTCCAGCCTTGATACAGCTTTATGATAAGCACCCCCTTGTTTAGAATCAGGCACTATAGAGATGTCTAAGATCATCATCTTCTAAATAAGATGTAATGAATTCTGCCAGGAAATCTTCCCAAATATGAAAAAAAAGGGTATGAGGCAGCATAATAGAGTGGAAGAATCAGGGGATCAGATGTAAGTAATGCCTATAATGTATCCAGACCTCAACCACTTGCAAGATATGTGACTTTGTACAATATACTTAATGTATCCAGGCATTCATTTTCTTATATGTAAAATGGAGTTAATAATTTTTAAATCTATTTTACAAAGGGATAATTGTGTAAAAAACTCAATTAAATGTTTTGAAAATGATGGATTATCTAAACAACAGACATTATTATAGATTTTCTTAAGATTAATATCAGAGTTCTCTTTGAAAGCTCAGTTTTAGCTAAAAATTATAGTATTTCCTATTTTACTCTTAGATCTAAGAGAAATGATAGAGCATTTGTTCAGGTTTGCCTTTTCTTCAGGTGTTTATTCCTATGTGTGTGTGCATAGCCAAAGGGAAAATAAGAATGCCATAAAACTTAGATAATTATTTCATGTATTGGTGAATTCCAGAGATGATTAATGGCAAAATATTTTAATGAAAATTGCTATCTGGATACACTGTGGAAGATTATGAGCAGGGAAAATGTATTTTTTTAAATGAAGCATGTATCTTCAAAGAAAGTAGCTATAGTAAAAAATTTGTTCACTCAACAGAGACATTCAAGCATATTCATCGAGTGCTTACTGTAAAAATACACCATATTAGCTACTCTATGATGGGAAAGGGGAGAAAGAAATGAGGTTACCCCAAGAATGTTTGAGTTTTCTCAGGCTTAAGTTGTGTATCTTATCATTCCAAGCAAGACTCTGTGTTACAAAGATGTCATCTAAGGTTCTGAAAAAGTTTACTTCGCTACACGTATTTTCCAACTTTATTGGGCTAAGTCATTTAAATAGCTTCTGTCATAATCATTCCTACCAGCAATCCAGGTGAGGAATCAAGATTTGTCAATGATCAGATGCACCCCTGTGGGTTATTGGTCATGGAGGCCCATGAGATCCCCAAACAATAAAAACCATAGCCAAATCACTCGGTTACACTCCAGATCTAACTGTTGAGATACTATTACTGAAAACACCACAAACTGCAGTTATAGGACATTGAAAAATCATGCTGGAACTGAGATGGGAGGCAGCTCCCAGCTGGCTAACTCTCCTAGTGTTAGAAAGTGCTATATGTAAGCTGCTTGGATATAGTGGTCACCAACAGCATGAAAAAGCAGGATCTACCTGCTCCAAAATCAACCAGCCAGGCAATATGTACACATTGGAGCAGTAGTGGTGCACAGGCTATGGGGGCAATCAATTGCTCTCTGATTGAATATGAGGCCCATCTGCTCAGTGGGAGGGTATTCATTCATACCTGGTGCTGAGAACCAAATCAGAAGCTTATGGCTTGGAAGACACTAGATGCTAGAGGGAAGTTTCCACTGTTTGGTTAGGAGAGGCTATGGCCATCAAAAGGTCTTTCTAATGTCTGTGTTCATCTCCCCCTGGTCTACACTGCTCTCACTCTTGGCTAGAGAATCTGCTTTTTACAGATGGTGGTGAATAACCAGGGCGACTCAAGACTCATCAGAATGACAAGAAAAGAAAGCCAACTGCTTAGCACGAAATGAGTCATCTCTATCACGTCTGCCAGGGCCCAGGAAACATTACAGCAGAAATGGAAGATTAAATATGAAGGCTGCTCTCATGGCTAGTCTGTCAGAGTCTTTCAGGGAGATGGCAGTACATACTGACCCTATTCAAAACTCATCAAAGTAGAAAATCAGAGGCTGCTGAAAGCTCCGCATTACAGGAGACTTTATAACATGTCTTCCATGACCCAGGGAGCATTGTGGAAGAGGGCGATGAAAGAATGTAAGAGCCACAGGATGGAAGGGAGTACAGTGAAGCATTGTAACTCTCACAGAGAATGACTGGTGCAATCAGGAACCCATGGTGATGACTGAGACCCCTCAGTGGAGTGGAGGTGGAAGAGAGGGAACACACGTACAATCCAAAGGGAGTATGACCAATGTGCAACAGGTCTGTAAATGATGTTCTCAATTATAAAAAAGATCCTGCCATAGTGGCAAACACAAATGCCTAGGACTCTTCATCCTCCTTCATACAAGTAACGTGAGAGTAGAATACCCATCTCTACTTCTCAAGGGTAAATATTCTCATGCTAAAAAAAGCTTTTTTGTTGTCCTATTTTTTCCATTTACCTTATTGAAAAGAAAACTCGTTTAATAGTTCAGCACAAGAATTACCATAGAATATTCTAGCATTTTTTTCTACTTCTTCCTTTTGCTCCTTTAATTGGAAGAGGGGATTTAAGGAAAAGTAAGATAAGAAGACCAGTGGTGATCGTGAACACTGATTAAATGCATCAGAGAATTCATAGAAGGAGAAGGGAGTAGAGAGTTAAGAACGAATGTCCACAAACCTTAGGAGGCTAGTCCTTTTTTTCTCCTGCAACTCTTTACGCACTAAAATAGCCTTCCACCTCTCATAAATATCCACTCTTTATTTCTTCTCTTTTATAAAAATCTATTCTAAAACAATCACCTGTTGTAGTCATTTACTTGGAGTCTTTGATTGATATGTACAAAAGTGTTACCACTCTGTGTTTTGTCTTATTTGCTTTAGGGTTAACATTTTTGAGGGCGACAGATGAACAGATTTCACATTGGAGTTTCATACGTTGATACCGTTGCTGAAAGATGTCTGCATCTTTAAGAGAATTTCTGGTAGGATGGAGGATGAGTTTTGAATTTGCCTTTGGGTAGCTTAATTTCCCTGAGGGTATTCTTTATGTGGAAAACGTGAGTAATAACTGACGCCTCGTATTTACATAATTTCAAAAACTAAAGTCATCCACACAATAAATTCTCCAACATATTGTATTACCATCACTATTATTTTCTGACTCATTTAGGCCATGAGCACTGAAGTACATCCTGGAGAGTTAGCTTCTTAGCTTCTTATCACGTTTGAGACAAAATGCAGCCGTAGCCCAATACTATAGAATCTTCCAAGATTCATCTCACTTTTGTCTGAGATGATGCCACTGAATGAAAGTCCTTCTTCACAGGCACTCTGTGTTTACTTTGTAGAATAACAGAGAGATTGATCATCTGCCTTTGAATGTTACTAGTCACCAGATCCTTCCATTGAGGTTGCCTTTGAGGAAGTCTTTCATACATAGAGCAATGTTCATTGAGATAATACTGATTTGTTTCCAACTGAACAAGCACTCATTGGACCCCCTTGGAAGGAGTTCTGATTGATGCTATATTTAAGAACGTGCTTTTTCCAGATGCCATAAGCAAGAACTCTCGCTTCATCTTCTATCCTATCATTCTAAGATGTTGGAGTAGGGTTATCAGTTGTGTTCTGATTTACCCTCCAAGCATTAACAGAGGAGCTGGAAAAAAAAATGAAAACGAGGATGTCAAGCTATACTTGAAGTGTGACCTTGAGAGGTAAGTAGCAGAGTGCGACAAGGCCTGATTAGCAAAGCCAGTCAGAGAGCCTAGGCTGGTGTGGGGAGGGTAGAGTTAGGAGGAGGCACTGGGTTTGCCTTTAAGATGGGAATTTGTCACCTCTAGAAAACATCTTTCAATGAAACAAATAATTGAAAATGAATTATGTTTGGTGGACAAAACATATGGACTGATTTTTCTTTCTTTTATTAATATCTTTATTATGAATAAGTACATACATTGTATGATCAAATCTTGTGAAGGTGTCCCTGTTTCCCTCCTCTCTGTCCCCTACCCAGTGGGGTCCTTCTTTCGTGTGCATACTGGATCTTGGACTGAATTTTAATGGAGAACAGAAAGTATGAGAAAACATGAGGTTATATCATTTGTAAAAAGACCATAGGATATTGATAATATTCTATCCATGTAATACACTAAAAGATTAGCCCAAACTACTGAGTCACATTCTAATGGTATAATTATTTTAGATATTTGTCTCAATCTAACCCCTGTGATTCAGAGGAAAATTTATTTTATTTTTAATTTTAGGGTTTTTTATTTGACACAAATATTTATTGGGTGCTCCCTATGTGACTCCATTGTACCAAGTACCAAAGTTAGGAACAGAAAAAGGCCTGTGGGATTCAAGTCTGTGTTGTGTATGGGTGCTTGATCTCAGTTGAACCTTTTACCTGTGCTTCCCAAGGAGGGTTGGGGTTGGGTTTGTGGCAGACTGTGCATCTCTGCTTGGATGACTTAAGGCATAAGAAGATAAATTTAGAGACTGTGATACAGCTCAGTTGATAAAGTGCTTTATTAACATTCATAGAGTCCTGGGATTAATCCACAGTTGCATATAAACTGGCCTTGGTGGTTTACACTTATAATCCCACCACTCATGAGGCAAAGGTGGGAAGGTCAGGATTTCAAGGTCATCCTCAGGCTACATAATGAGTTCATTAGGTAGAGGCCACCCTAGGCTTCATGAGACCCTGTCTCAAAAGAAAAACAAGAAATTTCAACAACATGGAAAATGTTAGGCTATACATCAATGGATGGTTTTTCCTAGCTCTTAAATCAAGTTGTTTATTTTGTTGTTGTTTTGAGGCAGGGACTCGTTGTAGCCTAGGCTGACCTGCAGCTCACTCTGTAGCTCAGCCTGGCCTCCAATTTACAGTGGTCCTCCCACCTCAGTTTCCCGAGTGCTGGAGCTGAAGATGTGCACCATGACCCACAGCTCAAGATTATTAATTTTTAAATTCGTCCCCTATATTACTTATGAACCAATTCATTGTAAAGGAATCAACTCAGGTTCACCACAAGCCTATGCCGCTTTATGCCTCTCAATCTTTCCGTTCCTCTCATTGTTAAGGTATTAAGCAGTTCCCTTACAAGTGAGATTTGAGCAAAATAAAGGATGGGGTTAATAGGAGCGACATAAATGAGAAGCTGATGTTAGAGCATGGATAACTTCCTCTCTCTCTCTCTCTCTCTCTCTCTCTCTCTCTCTCTCTCTCTCTCTCTGTGACATCAAGGCACAATCATACAAATCAACAAGACTACAATACAGAGGAAGTAAATGAACCTATCGAATGTCACCTATGCGTATAAGGCAGTGTTTACAGAAATACAGTAGATAGGAGCAATGTATATCACTATTATTATCACCATATTTCACACATTTCAAATCATTACAGCTACAATAAATATAATTTACGGTAATCTCTAAATTTAGAGTCAATACTATGTCCTTTTATCTGCTTCTTGCCTTAACAAAGTAAAATCATTCTATCAACCTCCTCAGGGAAATCTCCGTGCAATTAGCATTTTGATGTTGACTTTGAGTTTTCATAAGGTCATATACTCATTTTTCAAAGGAAAAAGTATTTCCACTGTATAGAAAGATGCCTGTTGAGAAAATAAATCTCCCATAGGTATAATTTTTTATTTCAAAATGCTGAAATGCACAGGCCGTAATCCTAGCTAGTATTAAGAAAAATCATACAGTACTTGGAATTATCAGGAACGAAGGAAAAAGGATTCTGAAGGCTTCATTCACGGCAATGCCAGGATTGCTGAGGAAAGCTAATCTCAAGGAATGGCAGATGTGAAAGGAACATGGAGGGCTTTCTGTTCAAGGACAGGAGAGAAAAGACAGCAGGTTGATTGTCATGTTTCAACTATAATCTGGGTAAGGGGAAACAAAAGGGCTTTTCAAGAGCTGATGGGAAGACCTTAAGACAGAAGCAGGAGACTAGAGCTCCTGTTTCATAGTGATCTTTGCTTTCATTTCTGCACGTTTCTGACTAGAACAAACGACAAGACTTCGTATTGGCACAAAAGTGGTTAACTCTCCTGTGAGTAGAAAACACTGCTGATTGTGCACATATGGACACATTCACTGCCCAGTTCTCTCAGAGGGCACTGGAAAAGTTGCATGACAACTTTTCCTTTTAAAAATTTTTCATTATCACAAAAGCAATGTGTATGTTGATAGCTAGATTTGCTCT
>PVHP010034485.1:0-19032 GCA_004024765.1 Zapus hudsonius
ACACACACACACACACACACACACACACACACACACTACCTCCAATGCAGACTCTGTTCGTGGCCATCTGTTGACCCAGTGGAGTTCTAGAGGCCTGTGTCTGTTCTAAAAAGGTGGAGCTGGAGATGAATCTCAATGGTAAAATGCCTGCCTAGTTTACATAAGGCCCTGAGTTTGAGCCCTACCCAAGGTGGGTGGAAGGAGCAACTGTTGTTAAAAGGAGCAGGCCTCAGCCCAGGTCTCACATTTTGTCTGCTGAGTGGAAGGTCATGGAAGAAGTGCCTTAAAATATCTATTTGTAATTGGGCTTTGCTCAAAGCCTTGCCAGCTGGGCCGGCTGGACATCTGAACATCTGGAAAACTCATCTCGCCTTAGCCCTCAAAAGGCCATTTCCGGAAGAACATCAAGTCCTCTCTGAGAAATCAATACCAAGGACTTCTGCATGCCATGAGGGCTGGACTGACCACAGGCCCAGGAGGCTATCAGCAGCTGATCCTCAAGCTCCTATTTACCCAGCACCCAGTTTTATCAGCCTGCCCAGCCTCCCCAGTTCCTCCCTTTCCCACCCTCCCTGGGACCAAGTGAGGGTGGTTCAATGCAAAGACCCCAGACCTGCTGAGGAGTTAAGTGTCTTCCTTCTCCCACTCACTGTTCCCCTTTTTAAGCTGGGAACCCCAGCAGAACTTGTCAGTCACATGTCCCATTTTGCCCCCCCCCCCAAAAAAAAAGTACCCAATCAATAAATTGAGTAGCAGACTTAAAATTTCAGACTTCTTCCCTCAAACTCCCTAGTTCTGGCCTCAGAAGTTCTTATGAACCACTCCTGAGTCCCTTCAGTTGTCAGGAAAACCCAATGAGTGGGTAGGACCACCCAGCCCCTGCCAGTTTCCAAATAGGCTGAGTTCAGAAGGAGCCCAGGCTTGCTGGTCACCAGAGAGGAGAATCTGAACTTCATCTATCACATCTCTGTGTCACATGCTTGGCCTCCCTACCTAGCTAACCCTGCGATGTTCATTCATTCAGAAATATCGATTGAGCCTGCTGTACAGAATGGAGACTCACTCAGTGGACAGCTGCATTCTTACAATGAGGATCTCAGGATGAGGACACGTGAGATTCTGCAGATGCAGGAAGAAGCTTCTCGTGGGCTCCTTATCTAACTAAAAGAAGAAACTTTTGTGAAAAAAGGATTCACGTAAATTGTCTCTGGGGGAGTAATTCTGCTCCCAGGAGAGATATCAAGAGTAAATCTACCACAGATATCCTGATGGAGTTGTATGGCCCTAAGACAAGACCATTTAAACAGTATCAGTCCCCTTTGTTCTTGCAAAATCCCCCATCATTCTCTCCTCCATCCCTTTCCCTATCAAAGTAGCTTTGTCTTAATCCATTTCACGCTGAACAGAACAATTTAGTCAGAGTAATTAATTTATCAAACTCTTATGTATTGCTGACGCTTTTGGAGGCTGGAAAGTCCCAGGTTAAGAGTCTGGCTTCTACATAGATTATTACAAGACAATTTCAGCACCAGGGGTGTGATATCTTTCAGTGAGTTGTTGGTCAGGGAGGCCCCTCATGCCCTCAAAAGATTACAAGCTATTGCCAAGACTCTTGGTTGCCCACTAGAAGGAGGAACAGGAGAAAGATAACGTTTTTATAGGCAGACAGCCAGGGACAAAGGCTGAAGGAGAACGTGGATGCCTCCTTGCCTACCCTGGCAGGACTAGAACCTGTGTCTGAACCAGTCTCATTCAAGATGGCTGCAAGCAACACTCCCCAACAGTAGCTTTCCCTTCTTCCTCGGCTCAGCACACCTGGGTGGGCTGCCCCCCCCCCCGAATCCACAACCAATCAGATCTCTTCCTTACACACATGAGTCTGATGATGAGGCTATCCTAATTGGATGTCTGGCTCATATAAAGGAGCCTGGTCGCATATGTAAAACTCTCTTCACTCTCTTGGGCTTTACTTCCTGACCCCCATTGTAAGCTCTACCCTTTCCCAGCCTGGCTGGGGGAGAATCTCCTTTTACCTGGGTATTTTCCTGCTTGCTTTGTACATGTATTTGTTTCTGTATGTTTTCCCATTTTACTACATGTGTGATCTCTCGTTAAGCCCTGAGTCCTTTACGTAGTCTTTTTTGATCCCTCATGTGAGGGGGATCTTGTGGCTTGTGCTTTGCTTTCTGTGTGTGTGTATGTGTGTATGTATGTATGTGTGTGTACGTCTATGTATGTGCATGTGTGTGTACATGTGTGTGCGCACAGGTTTGTGCATATGTATGTGTATGTATGTGTATATGTGTATTTATGCATGTATGTTTATATGTACATGTATATATGTTCATATGAATGTATATACATGTATATGTGCGTGTGTGTGTGTGTGTGTGTGTGTGTGTGTGTGTGTGTCTTCTCCAGAAGCTTTTTCCTGGGAGATTTCTCTGTGAAGGAGAGTCTCTCCATCTCTCCTCCCCCTTTCCAGCCAGGCAAGTGAGAGAACTTCCTCTGGCTTGTTCTGACGTCTCCCTAAAATAAACTCATAATACAGAACTTACCCTTCTTGAAGACTGTGGTTTTCAATTCTTTGCAAAAGGGAATAAGAACCCCAGAAGTTGGGATCCACAAGCCTGCACTCTCCTGCATCTTTATAGAAGTTAATTCCTCCCTGGACTCAAAATTCTGCATTAGTAAGACCCTGAAGTCTCCACATGCTTGGGCTGCAGAACACTGAGAAATCAAGCTGGAGCTGAGCTGGAAGCCTCTTCCCTTCTGACTAGCTGTCAGGATGCTGGAAGAGCTCTGCAGCCTGTTTCGAGAGAAAAGTCATCAATGGATTTAACCAGCAGTGGATCCTGCAGACTTTATGACTGAGCAGCCAGGCCAAATATACCAACTGGGGCAATAGTGGCATGTCTGTTATTGATGCAGGACATCATAACAGATCAGAGAAAATTAAGAAATAACAAAGGATTCAGAGTTTAAAGAGAAATCACACATGTAACAAATCAAGAAAGCACCAAAAACATAGCACACATGGAAAGCAAGCATGAAAACACACATGAAAAAAAAATCCTCACCCTTCCCAGCTGGAATGCGGGAGAGCTTGCCAACAGGAGCCAGGAAGCAAAGACCAGGAGAGTGAAGAGCAGGCCAAGAGAGTGAATTATACACATGTGCCAGGCCCATTGATGAAATAAACATCAAATTAGGATGGGCCTCATCATCAGACTCAGAAGAAAGAGACCTGATTGGTTGGTGGATTCAAGAGGCTGACTCAGGAGGGGCCAGCTCATAGATCTGCTAAGATGAGGAAGAAGCAGGAAGCCATTGCCAAGAAATTACTTGCAGCCATGTAAATGGTTCAGACACTCAGACACAGGTAATAGTCCTGCCAGGGCAGGCATGGAGTCATCTCCTTGGGTCTCTCTCTGGCTGCCTATAAAAATCAGCTATCTTTCTCCTGTTCATGATGGGGAAAACCAACTACTTCGGATTGGATTTGAGGCCCTCTCCATGGGAGAGAATTCATGTCTGGTACTAAAACATAATCAAAAGCCTATTGCTAGGGAGATCATAAGGGAAGCCGCTACTGTTATCAGGCTAAATTAATATTTCTGGTTTCAGAATTCAGAAGACCACTGAGATAGACGGTTTCTTTTTGGGCCCAAAGTTTTATTAATGCCAGCAAGGGAGTGACAGCGTTCAGAGTGAGAAGGAGAGTGGAATGGATCTGAACCACCTAGTACCAGAAAGAAAGGTTTATAAGTCTTCTTGTGGAAAAGCAGGAAGGGGAGGAATGTACCATACACTGTTTTGTATGGGGTGTCTGGTTAATCCAAGGTGGGAATTTCACTGGAACCAAGGCATCCCAATCTCGGGAAACTGGGTTTTTGATCTTTTGTTTTGGGGTCAACAAATATTAGGAGGTGGGGGGGGGGGGAAAGGAAGCTGTTTTCTCCCAGCTCTAGTAAAAAAGTTTAGGAATTACCACAATAGATCTAAGAACCCAGACCTAATCTGAGTTTATTTACTGGAAGAAGTAAAAGACAATTCTTCAGAAACCTCTATTTCCATAACAAAGATAACTTCCTAGGGGGAATTAGAGTGTGTGGGGTAGAGATGGAAGAAAGGGGACTTCTGAAACTTATAATGCCCACCAAACTTGCCCTCTAAATACTTATGTTTATGGCTGTAGATTAATGCCACTCTCACGTTTGGTTACAGAAGCTTCTCTTTTCAGATGGTGATGACCACTGTGGAGACTCCAAACTCCAAGTGCTGAGAACAAGAGACAGTGGAGTGTTCAACACTGAGACATCTCAAACATACCCACCAAGTTTCAGGGACCATTGTGAAAAAGGAGGCTGAAAGATTATAAGATTATAAACCAAAGGAAAGAGAGGAGTGCTTTTCTATTCTGTCTTCCAGAAACCAAGTGGCCATGGTATCCGACACTACCTACTCAAGACCTGCAGAATAGGAGGGGAAAATGATGACATTAAAAGAGAAGAGAGACTTGGAAAGAAGGGATTCAGTGGAAGAGGTATAGAGGAGGGGGAAAAGGGAAGATGATGAGAGGGGATTATGAGCATTATGAAGATTGTCAATAAAAAGTAAAAAAAAAAAAAAAAAAAAAAAAAGCCAGGCGTGGTGGCACATGCCTTTGATCCCAGCACTCGGGAGGCAGAGGTAGGAGGATCACTGTGAGTTCAAGGCCACCCTGAGATTGCATAGTGAATTACATGTCAGCCTGGACTAGAGTGAGACCCTACCTCGAAAAACCAAAAAAGAAATAAAAAAGAGCTGGAGAGGTGCTCCGTGGTTATAAGGCACTTGCCTGCAAAGCCTCACCACCCAGGTTTGATTCCGATGCACAAAGTAGTGCTTGCATCTGGAGTTTGTTTGCAGTGAATGGGGGCCCTGGCATGCCCATCCTCTCTCTGTCTCTCTTCTTTCTCTCTCTCTGCTTGCAAATACATAAATTAATATATATGTAAATATATATTAATAAATATATTATAATTAAGGATCTTTTTTATTTATTGTCCATAATGAGTTATATTATTTAATGGGCAAACAATGAGTTGTTATCCCAAGTTCTCCAATATCCCTCTTCCCCATCCCCAATCGGCTGGATATCCTCCTCCGTGGGCCGTCTGGATCAGTCCTTGGGGCAGGGGATCATGGATAGCCTAGGAGTCAGCCCGGTTCTCCTGGCCCTAGTATATTGTTACTCAGGGGTGTCTTGCCTCTAGATATTCTCCCCCACCACGGCTCTCACAATCTTTCCACCACCCCCCTTCCGCTCAGTTCCCTGAGTTGTGGCGGGTGATGGCAAGGATCTTCTTGTTGCATCATCCACGACAGAAGCAGAGAAGCAGAAAGCGCTTCAGAGATAGAGTGATTATGATGGAGGATTTTGAGATTTGGGAGGGGTCTCCCAGACTTATGAACCCCAATTTTGGGGTCCTTATTTTATTTTGCTTTTTTTTTCCATCTTACTCTCTCATTTTTATTATTTTATTATAAGTCTTGTGGAATGCGATCTGGATATTTTAGGGTCTTGCTCTAGCTGAGGCTGACCTGGAATTCACTATGTAGTCTCAGGGTGGCCTTGAACTCACAGTGATCCTCCTATGTCTGCCTCCCGAGTGCTGGGATTAAAGGTGTGCACCACCACATCCAGCTTCTTTATCTTATTTTTAACAAAGAATTAATAAAAATTGAGTCGAGAAGGATAAATTATGAATTATTGCATTTATTAAGAGAGAAATAATAATTTTTGAGGTTTATTTAGGGGACATTGGCATTGAAGCAAAGGCTAGAGCAGTTTCACACGTGGAAGACAGGTTGTAGAAGTCCATGCAAAAAGATTTAGAGGAAGTAGTCACACACTTGCATGGGGGCAAAGCATAAAAACATCAGCCTTGGGGCTGAAGAGATGGCTCAGAGGTTAAGGCACTTGCCTCCAGTGCCTTAGGTCCCCAGTTCAATTCCCCAGTACTCACATAAGCCAGACCCACAAGGTGGTGGCCCTGGTGTGCTCTCTCTCTCTCTCTCTCTCTCTCTCTCTCTCTTTCACTCTCCCCCCTCTCTCTGTATCTCTCTGTTTGAAAAATGAATAAATAAAATATTTTTTAAAAATTAAAAAAAAATCAGCCTTGAGCCTCCACATGGAAGAAAGTTAACAGATTAAGTGGTGATGGCATAAGGAAGAATAATCGAAGGAAACTACCAAAGCAGAGACCAAGAAATTCAGATGAGAAATGAGTAGAAAAGAAAGTCAGGAGAGTTAATTACACCCATGAGCTTAGAGGATTTACACAGGTCTCCACCCCAAAGTTTAGAGGAAACATCCCCATGGTAGATTCGGAGATCAAAGATCCATCATACATGGTATGAAGTCACTCTAAGGAAGAAGGTTTTTGAGGCAAGTTTGAAAGCAGGAAGCGGTAGCAATCTCCACGTCAAGAGCAGGCTTTATTCATGGCCTGAGAGAGATGCACAGTACTGGGACCCTGGGAACTTGAGTGTGCTGATGGCACTTGGCAGGAGGTTTTTATGGGCCTCAGGGTGGAGGTAGGGTCATTCTGGTAGAGCGAGGGAGGGAGGAATGAAGAAGCAATGAAGGCAAGCTGCTTCTCCAGGTACCTGCTCAGGGTCATAGGTGAGCAGGCTGTTTTTGTTGAAATAGTGGGGGGGGGCAGTTTTATAATCCTTGGACAGACTTCCTGGCATCCAGGGTTTAGTTGCCAGGGTCCTGTTTGCTGACCTCTTCCGTTACCCCAAAGCATGACACAGATGGAAGGCAAGCAGGGAAATATGGAGGCCCAGAGGGGCTTCTCTCTCTTTCAGCAAAGCTGAGGCCGAGAGGTGGACCTGCATGTGTCCGGACATATGAGATCATAGGGCAGAGATCAGCAAGAAGCCTTTAGAGTCAATGAAAAATGGATTTTGTCATCAGACTCAAGCATGTAAAGGGAAAACCTGATTGGTTCATGGATTCAGGAGGCTAACCCCAAAACTAGACCAGACTGTGGAAGCAGCAGGGGGCGCTGCAGCCATCACAGATGAAACTGGATCTGACATGAGTTCCAGTTCAGCCAAGGCAAAGTGACATCTTCTGGTTTTCTCTTTGGGCTTCTATCTCTGACTAAAATGGCCTAAAAGAAGCTAACTTTCTCCTGTCTCCTTCAATAGAAATATACACACAGAGAGGGAGATACAGAGATTGCATGCAGGAGAGAGAAAGCAGGAATTTGAACTCACAGCCTCAAGCCCTTTTATAATCAGCATTAACGCATTTGTGAAAGTACATCCCTCATCATCTGAACACATTCCACCAGACTCCCACCACCTGATTTTGAACTTTAAACCTCACAACTGTGAGCTAAATAACCTTTTGTCTTCATAAAGTTGGCTGCCTTGAGTATTACATTAGAGTTACTAAAGAGCTGGCTCATACACTAACTTTTTCACTTATTTATCAGCAAGTACTCTTGAATATGTTATATGAATGTGTTAGACACATGCAGAAACCTCTTCTCTTGTTAATTTGTCTTTTGTCAACTCAACTTGCAGGTCCCCAGCTACTAATCTTAAGAGGCTAGAGAAAAAGGTTTTCATACCATCAGTGGTCTTCATTGCTTCCTATTTTATTTTCGACTTCACAGCAGGGCCAACCTCTTTGTCTTAAGATGTTAAACCCTTCCCACGGGGCCCTTGGGAATTGTCCCATTTCCTAGTCTTGTTTTCCTCCTGTCTACAATCTCCAAGTGTCTCAAAGCCCTAGAGAAGGAACTGCCAGGGACATGGGCCTTGAGCCAGAACTCATTTCCTCTTCTGCACATCCTTAGGTCAAAGTTACTTATCTTTATGGAATCTAAATTCTAGACTAATGCCTGGGAAGGTCTGTGCCAGACAGCCTAGCCTAAATTCCTTGAAGGCTGCTCTTGGCTGAAGCTTTGAAATGACCATTTGTAAAGGTGCAAAATGGGGGGGGGGCCTCCTCCTCTGCACACACGTGGGGCATGGGCTTGTTCTTCTGGTGAGATTTGTGTTTGAGTATGTAAAGCTGGGGATAGGAGGCATCCAGGCATTTGGAAATTGTTTCCAGGAGCAACTTGATCTGTGGGAATGGAAATGAAAACCAAAGGCCCCAAGGTGGCAGCCCAGGATATGAGAATGGGGAAGACCCACGGAGAGGACACCCAACTTGGCAAAGATGCCCTCAATAACCTTTGCCCTGGCTCCCCTAAACACTTCAAGATAAGAAGGGACAGGAAGAAATCAAGAGGCTGCAAGAGCCACTAGTCATCAAGGACATGATGTAGCCATCAGGCTCCAAGTCCTCCTGAGTCAAGGGAGCCATCAGGAAAAATTAAGGGAGCATGGAAAAGGAAAGAAGCCCTCATAGCCATGTCTAGTGGAATTCTTTAGCCTGCCAGAGAGTCAAGAATTCCAGCACAATTAGCAAATTTACTATGAAAGTTGACAACACAGGGATGTTTCAAATGAGACCAGGTAGGTTCAGGGTGGCGTGACTGTAGACAACATAGAAATATTCCAAATTAGAATGTTAATCTAGAAGTGAACTATGCTCACAGCTTGTGTGTATATGAGTAAGTATGGCTTCTCCCCTTCCTAGCTGTAAGCACGCAATGTTCTGAGAATCTCACAAACAAGATTGTAAACTTTATTTACAGGAAAAGATATGTCAATGTTTTTGTACAACTGTGACAGTTAACTCCCTCAAGGAAGTTCCATAGATCCCAAACCTGACCCCTCCCCTTGAGTGGGAGGTGTCTCTAACTAGAGTTCAAACCTCATCCTAAAATTGATTGGTCAAATATAGACCAAGCTGCTGTCTCTCTGCTCACCTGGAGCAGGGAATACTCACTGAACAGATAATTCTGCCACTTCTTCCCTCCCATGACCTAGCAGAAGGATGTTAGGTAAGGTCTCCCAGTCCCACACTAATGGCTGTGGTGAGGGGCTGGATTTTTTCCCACATGAATCTTTCCTTCTCATGATCTTTTCTTTTCCTGCTTGTTTGGCTAAACAGCATAGAATTTGCTAAAACCTCTCCCATGTGTTCTCTCCACACTGGTGGCTAGAGAGCTCTGTAACTTCCCATTTTCCTTTAAATAAAGTATCCCATGATACCTTATCCTCTGGTGGTCTATAATTTTAATTCTTTAACTTTATAGACAAGAATTCAGGTACTCCTTAAATTCTGAAGGGCATTAGAATTTTGCTGGGTATTATCTAAATTCTAATCCCCAGCTCCCCTGCTACACAACCTTTGTGACCCAGGGTTTTACCTTATCAGTTTGTAATCCTACTGAAGCATCTCAAGAACCACTCTATGATTCCATTTAGCAGAGAAGGAGAGATCCTTAGAAACCCTTTGAACAATGTTGTTTCAGGAGCCACCAATATCATATACCTATGGTTACTGCTAAGACACTGAAGCATCTCTCTCTTGAGAAGCCCACCCCCACACCTGGGTGCGACCTGTCCTTTTCTGAAGTGCTCTTTTTATTAATGTCCATGTTTAAGCCATGTTCAAGTCTCACAGAAAGTGAGCTGTCACCAGTTTGAGCCCAGGGACACAATAGGAGTCAACACTTGTTCTGTTCCTTTATCCTTTCTTGTTTTATAAGACCATTAATTCCGGGCTGGAGAGATGGCTCAGTGTTTAAGGCACTTGCCTCCAGTGCCTAAGGCCCTGGGTTCAATTCCCCAGGACCCACATAAGCCAGACCCACAAGGTGGTGGCCCTGGTGCGTTCTCTCTCTCTCTCTCTCTCTCTCTCTCTCTCTCTCTCTCTCTCTCTCTGTATCTCTCTGCTGGAAAATGAAAAAAAATATTTTTTAAAAGACCATTAATTCCTTGAGGAAAATGGCAATGTTTTCCCTCTTTCTGGTGACAGTGTCTGGCATATAGTAAGTGCTCAATAATGGTCACAGGGAATCATGTTCCAGCTCTCAGTGAGCTGAGAATCAGTCCCCCATCCTTCAAAAGGAACTGGTTAGGGCAGGCACAGTAGTATATGTCTGCAACCCATCACAGCACTTAAAAGGCTGTGCAGAAGGATCACTGAGAGTTCAAGGCAAGCCATGGATACTGTGATGGTTTGATCCAGGCATTCTCCACAAACGAATATGTTCTGAATGCTCAGTCCCTAGCTGATGGCAGTTTGGGTATTGGAACCTTGTTGGAGCTGTGTTGTTGGGGATGGACTTATGGGGTTATAGCCAGCTTCCCCTTGCCAGTGTTTGGTACACTCTCCTGTTGCTGTTGTCCACCTGATGATGGCCACCCTCTACTCATGCCATTGTTTTCCCTGCCATCATGGAGTTCCCCATTGAGTCTGTAAACAAAAATAAATTTATTCCTCCACAAGAGGCTTTTGTTTGTTGGGTTCTTTTCTTGCATAAAGAGAAAGCTAACTACAATAGCTACATAGTGAGACATTGTCTCAAAGCAAAGCAAAGCTATCAAAGGAAACTGGTCTGCTAGCTCAACATCCTATTTTTTTTGCTCAAGTCACAGGGTTCTTGGCCCTTGACTCCAGAATTCCCACCCACCCCCAAGGAGCAGACCATTCACATTTCTAGTTTTCTTCTAATAAATGGCCTCTTAGCCACATGATTGGCAGCTGAACCCCCCAGTTGCAACACTCAAGAGGTGTTGTGTCTTCTCCCCACCATCTCTTCTCCCTTCCCAGCTTCTAGAAGTAACTCCTCTACTTCTACAAGATCAACTGTTCTATCTCCCACATGTAAGTGAGAGGACACTGTATTTACCTTTTGTGCCTGAATTTATAATGTGCTCATTGATGTTGGTACAAGTCAGAGGGTCTCATTCTTTTTTAAAAAATTAATTTGTGTGTGTGTGTGTGTGTGTGTGTGTGTGTGTGTTGTGTTCCAGCCTGACTGAGAGACTTTGGACTAAGTTTTAGAATATAATATGAAGCCGGACCAGGTGGCATACACCTTTGGTCCGAGCCCGGGATGTGCCTTTGATCCCAGCACCCCTTTGTCCCCAGGTCCCCAGTAGGCAGGGGTGATGGCTGATAGCCCTAATCCTGTTTGTTAATGCTAATAAGCTTTGTTCCTGCTTGTTGAGCTTCCTTCCTGCTTGCTGAGCTTCCTTTTGAGAGAGATAAGGCTATACAATGCAGCCTTGGGTTATATAAGGTTTGGGTGCTAGAATAAAAATTTGAGATGTGCCCGACATGTCTCCCGGCCATGTGTGTCTGTTCTGGCCATCGCTTTCACCTCTCCCCGATGGAGTCCGTCTCCTGCTGGCCGGCGAGACTTGGGCTAACCAGAGGGGGCCAGGGGTCTGTGACCCTCTCCCCTACATGTGTGTGTGTGTGTTTGGGTATGCAAGGGTCTATTGCTACTATAAAGCCCAGACACTTGCACCACCTTCTGCATCTAGCTTACATGGTGGCTGGGGAATTGAAACCAGGCTGACAGAGTGTGGTATAGCAAATTCCTCAGAAATAAAATATTCCCTTCTGAAGAGAGGAGGTCAGCTTGTCTGGGAAAGCTGAAATTTAAAAATGGTCACATGGCTACTCCCCAAGCTTATAGAGAAGTAAGCAGTTGTTAAGGGGGCATACTCTGACCAATGTTGTTCAGCAAATTCCTCTCTTCTGGAGAGAAGAAGGAATCAGGAGGTTAAAAAGTGTGTGGGGGGGTAGGATTGTAAACCCCTCCCTAAGAATATATAAGCAGTGAACGACTGCCTCATGGGCTGCCTGCAGCTCCTGCAGTGTGCTGGAGAGATGCAGGTTCAGGAGTCACCACCTATGCTCGGTGTCTTTTTGGTGACATGGCTGCCTTTGAGTTGTCATCATCCTGTAAGCAACCCTTTGCCCTGCTTTGTAAGCAACCCCAATAAACTCATTGGTTCAAACTAATTTTCCTGCAAGCATGCTTTGGTCTGGTCTGTGCCCCCTATCTGGGGTGAATAGACCTGTGTTTGTCTCCCCAAGGAAAAGATTCTCACATGACAATTGGCGCCCAATGTGGGACATGGCAGAATAAAGATGAGTTTGGGAAGAGCAATTGCATGTTTCTGGCTGTGGGTAGCAAGGCACGGAGCCGAGACTGAGGGTGGAGCATCCGTAAGGGAAATCCCATGTCATAGTCAGCCACACGCCGCTGGGATGAATCTCCAAACCAGGCACAATTTTGGGGAGGAAAGTATTTATTGAAGTAACAGACCCAGGGGAAGTTAAGGAAAAAGGCTGGCCCCCTTTCACAGATCCAAGCAGAGACAGGGACAGCACCTCCAGAAGCAAGCAAGCACACTGTAACTCACAAAATGGCAGAATTGGGTTCTGGCTGCTATTTTGCATATGAATCCCTAGAATTTTGCATCCAATTTAGGAAGGGTGTCATGAACCCAGGAGGCCAAAGTGACATTCCCCCAGCCACAAGGCTGGAGATAATTTACAATTATAATAAATTCTAGTGGGGGACATCTATTCAAAACTACCACATCCCACCATGGATGTCCCTTCCTATGTGGTGTGTGGTTATGTGCCTTCTTGTGGTGGCCACAGTTTCATGGGTTTTGCTATGGGTAGTAAGATAAGTAACTAAGACTGAGAATCAGGAGGAAGAGTATCTGTAAAGGGAATCTCGGGATCTTCCTCTAAGTGGCATGGGGTGGCATGCCTGACTAATGAATGGGGTCCACCATGTGAGTATGGGGCAGAAGGTCTAAAGCAAATACTGAAGTCCCTGAGTTGTGGCAAGAGCGTCGACAAGCTGTGGCTGAGGTGGCCTGGCTGTTGTTACAGCTAATAAGACATGCATTTGAAATGGTTGCACAGAGGGAACATGTTTGTGTCAAAGAGAAGTTGCAACAAGGACATGTGGCTAGTGTCCACTGCGTTAGATAAAAGAGAAGATGAGATAGAGGTGTTGTTTGCCATCTCTTCTAATTAGCAGCCCATAGGAAACAGAGCACAAATTAGATTGGTGTTGAACAGCCATTCATGGGATGGAAAAACTAAGTCGGATGGTGAGGAGAGAGAGAATGAGGTAAAGGTGATAGAACATGCCCCTCAGAGCCGACCTTTAATCTAGAGAAAGGAAAAAAAATCCATGACCCAGCCTGTAGATGCAGGGGTTTCATAATGGACCAGCTCAAGAAAGCATGATAGTCAGGGTATTGTGCCTCTGAACTGCTTGAGTTGGGAAAGTCTTTTAAGCAAGAGATGAAGAAACTGTCACTGGGTACAGGTGGGATCAGGCTGAGCACTGTGGAAGCTGGAAACTCAGTCATTCTTCCTTGAGACAAAACTGCATAACCTGAAGCGATACAAAGGAAGTTGGTCACTGATGGACTGGGTCACACTCGCCATTATGGACACTTGTGGCTACTGATGGCAGAGGTCTCGATGAATATCAAGGACTAATTAACAGAAAACCAAATGCTGTGCTAGTGAGCCTCTGGAAGGCCTTAAAGCTAACAGAACAGTTCTCAGAAGGCGTAAAGGATTAGCCAGAGCAGTGAAGAAACTTAAAGAAAGGTGTCTTATGTAGGTGAGAAAAAACATGCCTAGATGCGATGAAATTGTTGAATAAAGATCCCAGTCCCAGGGGCGGGCTACCTCCCTAAAATTTGTTGGCCAGGGAGGCTACAGAGATCCCCAGATGAAAAAGGCTATTGCTTCTGTTGTTGGTTGTATTCCAGAACTGGATGGGAAGATATTATTGCTGAAGATATGCTTTGTCTACAGGACACAGTGAAATCAGGCTTGACCGAGCTGGGAGCTTCTCTGCTACTGGCTAGCTTCCACAGTGCCTGAAGGTCCTATGCAGGCTGCTGGGCAGAATGGTCACCAGCAGGCCTGCTAAGCTGTGGACCCCACGCTCTGCATTATCCACATGCCAGACAAGAGCCTGCTGGTGTGGTAGTGACCAGACTATTGTGGGGATACCCAATGGCTTTCGGATTGGATTCAAGGCCCACTCCACAGGAGGGAGATCCTGTCTGATACTGTCAATCTGGGCAGAAGCTTATAGCTGGGGATGTCACAGGTCCCAGTGGGGAAGCCACTGCTGTTGTTTTGTTTGAAGGATGTGATGGTTCTATCAAATTGCCTGTCTATGCCATAGATCACTGTTGCTGTCAGCCTTAACCGGTCATCGAAGGAAACTGTTTTATAATGGGAGGTGTACTACAGAGACGAACTTGTCAAGCTCCTGAGACTAAATGGCTGCTGCTGTGACGTAATGGCACAATGTTTAGCTATAGATAGACATGTACTCAACCTTCCTTCCCCCCCACCACAGGGAACATTACTGAAGAGGGGGCGGAAAGAGTGTAAGAGCTGGGGGAAGGGGTGGAATGTTGGATAGCAAATTCCTCTGAATTGAAATGTTCTCTCCTGAGGGAGGAGAGAGTCAGAAGGTCAACAAGTCTGGAAGAAATGAAACTTCAAAGATCACACACACAATCACTTCCCAAGGTTGGAAGAGCAGTAAACAACTCTGAAGGCAAACCTCTGACCACCTTGTACAGCAAATTCCTCTGGGTTGAAAGATTCCTTCCTGGAGGGAAGAGGGAATCAGGAATTAACAAAGGAGGTCTGGGGAAAGGTTGCATGACCCCTCCGTGAGGACTTATAAGGGAAAAGACTTCTTACCTGGTAAGCCGCCTGCAGGCCCTGCAGTGAGCTGGAAAGATGCAGCCACGCAGCTTCCGTGAGCTGCCACCTAGGCCTGCGGGGCTTTGAGTCATCATGCTCCTGTAAGCAACCCCTCACCTTGTCCTGTAAGTATCCCCAATAAACTCACTGGTTCACTGGGGTTGGTGTGATAGTACTTTAGCCTGTCATCTGTGCCATACATGGGGTGAATAGACCTGGATTTACATCTCCTAAGAGAAAAAAGTTTCATTTGAAACAGGCTTTGTAAGAAGGTGCCATCTTCCCAGTCCCAAGGGCCTTATTTTTTCTATAATTCAATAATATATCATTGCTTATCTTTGCCACATTTTCTTGATCTATTCATCTATCAATGTTCTATAGTACAGCTAAATAACTATGTTGATGATAATTAACTATAGGTTTCAAAATACCTAGAAAAAAGGATGTTTGCATTTTCCCAACATCAAGAAATGAGAAACGTCTGAGGTGGTCGCTATACCAACAACACTGACCTGATATGATCTGATAGGTGCACAGTGTGCGTCAATAACGGAATGACACAGTGTACCCTGTAATGTATACAAACAATTATTATGTTGATTTAAAACAAAAAGAGAAGAGTTTGGTCTTGTTCCAGGTTCCACCCTAAAAGTTGGGAGGGATGTAGACTCACAGGCCATGGAAACTCAGGTCTTTACCATTCCAGACCATAGACCTTTCCCACCAGCTCCACTCACTTACCTTTGCTGTGTAAGAGCTTAACACATTTCACTAACTCTTCTAAATCTGAGACCTCTAGCTTGCACTAGAAAAGTAAGTAAAAGGCTTCTTCAAGTTAAGAATGCCTTCTTCCTTACTGTTACAGCCAGTGCAGTTTCCTTAGTGCAGCAATTGGGAGGAACTGAATGTTGCCTCACCAAAAGCCCTAATTATTCTGAGCTACATGAGCCTTGTTTATCTATATCTAAACATTGGGCTACTACATGGGTAGCAGCCATTTAGTCTCAGGAGCTTGACAAGTTTGGTCTCTGTAGTACACCTCCCATTATTTTAATCCCATTCATTTAATTTCATTTAACCCCAGCACTTGGGAGGCAGAGGTAGGAGGATCCCGTAGGATAGGGATCCCGTAGGATAGAGGTAGGATACCGTGAGGTTGTGTCAAGCTTGGGACTACAGAGTGAGTTCCAGGTCAGCCTGGGCTAGAGTGAGACCTACCTTGAAAAAAAAATTCTGTCTATTCTTTTTTCATATTATCAAAGATGCCCGAATGTCAATCTCCCTGTCCCTACCCAACCCTCTCTCCCCTTAGCCAACCTGGCTCCTTCCCTGAGCACTGGCCCACAGCTCCACAAGACCCTTTCCTCCACTGGGCAAGCTGCCATGTCCCAAGGGCATGGGCATACAAAGCCAGGTGCCATTCTCCCTCTTTGTTTCTGGTGCATATTTCCATATTTCCGAATCTTTGTCTCATCTGCTTCCTATCTGCTCTCTTTTCTGTATTCTCTCTCTCCCTCCCTCTCTCAGCCGGTAATAAATTCCCTATGCTCTGCTGGAAGAGGAAAGAACAAGACTGAAGAGTGACTCAGAAAACCAGTTGAATCCCTGTAATTACCAGCCACTGTCAGTCCAGATTAGTTATCCACACCTGAAGCCTGGCCTGAGAAAATTACAGATGACTCATTAAATTCTCACTCTTCATTCTGAGTATTTAGCATCTGCCAGGCCTGGCACGGAATGCCAGAGATACACGATGGTGACCTGGAGGGAAACAAGTTTATCCAAGATTCTTCACTAAAAGAATTCACAGTGACCTTGGCACAAGCCCAAAATCCTAGCACTCACGAGGCTAAGGGATTTAAATTTGAGGTCAGCCTGACCCATGTAGCAAGATCCTACCTAAAAAGTCACAGTGGCTCTCAGAAATGGGGCAGGTAGTTGTAGGCACGTAGCACTCCATGAACCTATGTCCACTGGCCTCTGGTGGCAGACCGCATGGCAAGATCCCAGCATGGTACTAGAATCCAATGTCTTCACAGCAGCTGCTCAGGAGCAGAGACTTGGTGGAAAGAAATCAAGGATATTCAAGGGTCATCAGCCAGAAGAAACTGGAAAGGTTCTTGACTCAGAGCTCCACCTTGCAGGACTCAGGGCTCAAGGAACTTTTGCAGGAGTGAAAGGAGGAAGGAAGGATGGCCATGTACCTAGCAGGGTCTTCATCATCCAGAGATGTGCCCCATTTTTTTCTGGCAGTAATACTAACTGGAATCCTATTCTAAAGGCCTGAGAGAAGAAATTCTCAAGGGACACTTGTGCCCGGCCTTAGGATCTCAGAATATCACCCTTTTATCCACTTGAGAATTAGTGTTTCCTGAGCCTTGGAAGGTGAAAATTGGGTAGAAATGTAGGAGCCACAGGGAAGGAAGGAGGAGGTTGGGACACTGTCCTCCGGACATGAATCAGCTGGTGTATTCTGGACCTGATAGTGGTTGTCCACACCACACAAGACCTGCACTGTTCTGAGCCCATCAGCATTTCAGCATGAGGGATGGAAGAGGACAAAGGGAATGAGACAAGGAAACAGAAGAAGACTACCTAGAAGGAGGAGGGCCCTCAGTTGATGAGCAAAGGGAGGGGAGGGAAAAAGAGGAAAACGGGATGAGAATACAATCAAATTACAGTGTTCCCTATATTCAAGTTCTCAATAACAATAATCGAAACAGTAGTGTGCTTAACAAGAATGCAGAAATCAGGAGCTGAAGCCAACCTCCAAGAAAAGGCAACCAAAGGCTTCCACTTTCCACCTGTCAAAGGACTGGACTCACATCAAAGAAATGCACTTATGGACAAAAAACTGTCAGGCCTGGGAGTGTCTGAGGATCTTATCCCACAAAAACCTGAAGTTGTTTTCTGTTACAAAAATGGGGTCTTGTGGGCTAGGGAGATGGCTCAGCAGTTAAGAGCACTTCCTGTGCAAGCATGGGGGCCTGGGAAGGCCTGAGATCTCTTGAGTTCCATCCCTAGGAGCCACAGAAACAGCTGTGCATGGCCACATGCATCTGGAACAGAGACCCAAGAATCACCTGAGTCCCGGGGTCAGTAAGAGATGGGCTCAAAGAAGAATGAAAGGAAGAATGATGGAATTTCCGCATTCCACTCCTGCCACGGGCACATGGACACACTTCAGGCACACGCACACACACAAAGGTTAAAAAAAACTGTCTTGGTAACAGAGAGCAGAGATAACCTGGAACCCAAGTCTCCTTTCCCTCAGGAAAGGACTAATTAGCCTATCCCACAGTTAGATTTATATGTTCTAGCCTTTGTATCATTTTCTATAAATTGTAAAATGGCAGGGCTGGAGAGATGGCTTAGAGGTTAAGGCACTTGCCTCCAGTGCCTAAGGCCCCAAGTTCAATTCCCCAGTACCCATATAAGCCAGACCCACAAGGTGGTGGCTTTGGTGCGCTCTCTCTCTCTCTCTCTCTCTCTCTCTCTCTCTCTCTCTCTCTCTCTCTCTGCTTAATAAAGAAAATAAATAAATAAATTTAAATTGTAAAATGGCCACAGGCATAGTGGAGAGAAAATAAGATTTCTCCCTCCCTGCCCCCCCATTGGCAAAACTATAAATAAATCCATTTTCCTTTACCAATTTCCTCATTTCTTTTAAAATGCAGGGAAACAAGCTGAGGAGATGGCTCAGAGATTAAAGATGTTTTCTTGCAAAGCCTCCAGCCTGGGGTTCAATTCCCCAGTGTCCATGTAAAGCCAAGATGCACAAAGTGGCACATGCTTCTGGAGTTTCTTCCAAGTGGCAGGAGGCCCTGATACACCCATTCTCTGTCTCTCGAAGGAAGGAAGGAAGAAGGAAGAAGGGAGAGAGGAAGAAGGGAGAGAGGGAGAAGGAGGGAGGCGAAGGGAGGAAGAAGGGAGAGAGGGAAAGAAGAGAGGAAAGAAGGAAGGAACGACAGGAGAGAGGAAGGAAAGAAAAATGCAGGGAAACTAAGGTGATAGGTTTTAAATTAAGTGCCTGGAAACAGTAACTTGGCGATGGATTTCAACATCCTAAGGACTTGCTGATATCACAACTATCAGATGTTCTGGGTTCTGAGACTTAGTAGTTAACACCTGAATCATATGGGGGTTAGGGGAGGTGGGCTTCTCTTCAGCCAAAAGATTAGGGAGTGGACAGAAAAGCACAACGAGGGAGAAGCAGCAGACAGGATCAAAAGAGTCCCTGTGGCGGGGCGGGCATGGTGGCGCACGCCTTTAAGCCCAGCACTAGGGAGGCTATGCTTTAGAATGAAACAGAGAGAGGAGAGAAGAGAGGAGAGGGGAGGGGAAGAGGG